>PVKS010003186.1:0-107230 GCA_004027875.1 Aplodontia rufa | reverse complement strand
CTAATACCTTTTTTTAGAGTTATAAAGGGAAAGGGAAGGGAAGGATAAGGGAGGGTAATTGGGGGGGGCACTCTTGGGGATAATTGCAATATCCAGAATATTTACACATTTTATACACATTTTATATTATTTTGTTAAAATCTTGTAAGGTTGTTCAAAAATAAAAATTAAAAAAATAAAAATAAAAATTATATTGATATATGTATGGAAAAGTTTATGAATCATAAGTGTATAGCTTAATAAATTTTCAAAAAGTGAAAAAAAAAACAAATAGGTCTTAGAACTCGACATTCAGCAATCTAGAACGCAGCACTGTGAGACAGGCTCTTTGAAAGGCTTGGGGAGTCCTGCCCCTTTGTCCTTGCCATTTATGTTGCATACAGGCTCTCTTTCATCCTGGCTCTCTGCTCAGCAAGCAGCGTTTCTCTGTAGATAGTCCATGTTACTGGCAATGACTTAATAGGGGAGAGGGTACTTCATCCAGCTTCAAATTCACCTTCACAACTTCACATATTTCCCTCTCAGGGGCAGTCTGAAGGAACTCTGACCCTTCTACACTTTCCCTGTCCTCCCAGACCTTCCTTTTAAATCTCCATGGATGTTTCTATGATGCCTTAATTTTTGCATCTTGTATTCCTGCAGAGCCAGCACCACATAAATAATGGCAAGGTTTGTTGCCAGCTCAAGCAACAGCTGGCTGTCATGGGATCATGGCTGCAGATACTTCTTAGTGTTTGCATGGCTCAGCAGGATGAAACAACTTTCTTGGCCACCCTGTGTGTACAGAGTACCCTATGATCTACTCATCAATGAATTTCCCCCAATACATTCTTGAGTGTGAAATGGACAAGATCTTGCAAATTCCTGAGATGCCCTCAAGCCTTCTTTCCTATTATCTCTGTGCAAAGTGCCTAGCATCTCTTTAGGTGCTGCAATCTTTTCAACAAACACAATTTCCTTGGTCCCATCTTGACATGCACTTTTCTGGCTGAACTTTAACTTTTAAAAACATTTTAGCCCTCCTTTCTGCTCCTAATTCTCACGGTAAACCTGTGTAAAAGCTGCCAACATTATGCCATTGACTGAATACTGTATTGCCTTATAATTTACCTTGCCAGATTAATTAGTCTTCACTTTTAAATTCAGCCTTACATAAAGTCTCAGGACATGGGCAAAATGTGAACAAGTCTTTTTTTTTTTTTACCACATTAGTTCAAGACCCAATAGAGTCATCATTTCTCTCTGTAACCTCTGAGCACTGTGCACATTTCTATCAGCATTCTGAGCTCCTACCAGAATACACCATTAAACTTTGCTTGCAATGTTCTCAAACTTTTAAAGTTTACATCTCTAAACTTTGCAAAATTCCTCCCACAGATCAGCTGTAGAGTTCTCTCAAACGACATGGTCAGGTTAGGCACAAACAACCTCACTTCTCAATGCTAACTTCTGTTTTAGTTAGCTTTTAAGTCACTGTGACCAAAATACTCAACAATAACAATTTAGAGGAGGAAAAGCTTATTTTGGAATTGTGCTTTCAGATGTCTCAGTCCATGGTTTACTACATTGCTTTGGGCCCAAAGAGAAGCAGCACATCATGGGGGAAACACCTAGCAAAGGAAAGCTGTTTACTCCATGGCAGGATCAGGAAACAGAAAGAGTGAGAGAGAGAGAGAGAGAGAGAAGGAGGAAGAGGCCATAGAGAAGATAAAGTCTTCCAGGGCACACCTCCAGTGGCCCACCTCCTCCTGTCACACTTAACCTGCCTACATTCACCACCTAGTCAGTCTTTTCATGCTAGGATACATTGATCAAGTTATAGCTTTCACAAATCAGTCATTTCACTGCCAAATATTCCTGCATTAATATAGGGGCTTTGGGGAAATACAACACATCCAAATCTTATTACTCTATTCCTGTCTGCCAGAAGCCCTTGTGTTAATACAAGAATGTTCAGAGTGAAATGATTGGGTTGAGAAAATCAGTTTAAATGGACTGATTGGATGATAACTGTAGGCAGAAGAGACATGGCTACAAGAGGAGGGTCACTGGAGCTGTGCTCTGAGAAGGCGCATCTTCTCTGCCTCCCCCTCCACTTCTTCCTGACCCCCCACAAGCTGAGCAGCTTTCCTCCTCTGTGCCCTTCCCCAATGCCATTCTTCCTCACTGGGGCTGAGAGCAATGGAATCAGCCATCTACAGACTGAAGCCTCTAAAACCATTAGCTCCAAATAAATTTTTCCTTCTCTAAGTTGTACCTGTCGGGCATTTTGATCACAGCAATGCAAAATCTGACTAGAATATTGACATATTTCTACAGACTCTCACACTAAGTAAATTACATAATGGTGTTCATATTTTACTCTCACACTAGTATAATATATGAACACCATTATGTAATTTACTTAGCGATAGTCTACAGAAAGTGTCCTAAGTGTCCTGCTAAGAAACATTTTTACTACTGCATGGAAAGTAAACTCTCAGATGATGCAGGATCTACTACATGAATAAAACTTTCAGAGGTACAATTTTAGGAGGCATGCCTACCCATCTCACCCATGGGAGCAGACACATCATCATAGACATACACCCTACAAGGGTGAATGGGGCACAGTGCTTGGTGCCTTTCTTTCAGTTTTGGAGGCAGAATTCAGTGAATACTGGAATTCTTCCATAATCAATTTTCAGGGGACTCAGAAGCTACTTGTTTTAATCTCTTGTCTAGAATAAGACCTACCTATGATTCAGACCCAGGCCGAAATGCAAGCAGTCTTTCCACTGGGACCATACAATCAGAAAGATCTAATGTTAGACATTTCAGTGGTTAAAAAGGATACTGTTCTGAAATTTCCAAGAAAAATCCCAATAGTGTAACTGGACCTCTTTAAAATTAAAAGCCCTAAATTGATTTTATTATTCAATTTCCTGGTAAACGTTGTTATTATTTTCTTAATCTTAGTTTTCTCATTCTAAAAATGGAAACTGAGAAACTGACCCCAAAGCCTGGGCAGTTGCAAGCAAGTGTTGAAAAAATACAATTGTCACACATTCTCATGCCAGCACATCCAAGCAAAATCGACCCATGCACATGTCCCGGCTTCTCTTTCTATAATTTGCAACCACTTCTACAGGAAAAGTGAAGCATATTAGCTGTCTTCCCTGTTTGGATTAAACTGTGATTGATTTCTTTTTTCTCTTTTAGAATATTTCTTTTATTCTGATGTGAAAGGGTAACTGAACCAGATAGTCCAAAGCTCCAGCAGGATCTCTGGCTTGGGGTGCTGGTAACAACAAGGGTAAACATATTTGAAAACCCAAGGTTGTGGAACAAAACATGCCTTCCAAGGTAGTAAAATGGTTTTCATTTGGAAAGTAGTTTGTAGAATTTCAAAGAGTCTTTGAAGAAGACGAATACTTAACCATTGGTGATAAACTTGTTATGAAACAAAACTACCTATCGCGTACTGGGTATATAACAGTGCTTTGTGAGGCCAAATTTTCAAGGGCTTACTGAGTGTCAGATTTATCTGCTTGAGGTGAGGTTCACTACAGCAGTGTTTCAGAACAGTAGACAGCGTTTATGGCAAAAGAGCTGAGACAATGAACACATAACTAGAGCATTTGCTGAACCTAATCCTCATAACATACATGGCCTTGCCTGAAAGCAGCCAATCTTCTAGAATATGTGAATAGCTTTTTAAAGCTTCCACTTAGGCACTGACTTAGGAGCAATGCCCTGGGGCTTGATATGCTCTAATATTGAAGGAATATAGACATTAAAATGACTGTCACAAAGGGGTGATAGACTAAATTGTGCCTTCTTCCAAATTCATATACTGATGCTCTTCCCCCAACTTAATTGTATTTGGAGATAGGGCCTTTAGGAAGTAATTATGGCTAAATAAGGACATAAATGTGGGGCCCTAGTCCTAAGAATTTTGACCTTACAAATGAAATCTCACTTTCCACATGTGCACACATAAAGAGTCAGATGAAGGCACAGTGAGAAGGTGGCCACCTGCAAGCAAAGAAGGGAGCCCTCCCCAGGAACTGAATCAGCTGGCACCTTGATGATGAGCTTCCTAACCTCTAGAATGTTGGTAAAATGAATTTCTGCAAGGTACCTCAGCACATGGTGTTTTTCATAGCAGCCCAAGATGACTGGAACTAAAGGATTAAAGCTTCTGTAGAAGGTAATAATAATAAATGGGTAATTTCAGTAACCAAGTCCTAATATGGGCAATGCAATCAGGGGCTCATGCTTCTCAAGGAAGGTCTAATCCATCCCACCAGGAAAATCATCTTCCTATGCTAAATGAAACATAGACTGCAAGTAAGATTCAACTAGAATGATGGTAGAGAGGTTAATAATTATTAAACATAATTTGTGGATCAGTTGCAGCACTAAGGTATATCCTATCAAATAACTCTCAGATCTTAAGTCTTCTTTAGAGATTCACTGGCTATTGTTTTGAAGGGCTAGAGTGTTGATGAAGAATAGTAGGAGTAGATCAGAGTAATGTGTGGGGTAGATTGATGCAGACATTTTTCCTGGTCCACACATGTCCCTTTGCCTTCAATTTCACTTGCCATTCCCATGACCAAATCCCATCTCCAGTGCCCACTAGTTCTGGAAACATTTTTGCCTTGAACTTTTTTCAGTCTTAATTGAACAAAGCCAGTGTTAATAAATAAGAGTCACACCCTTGAGGATGCACCATAACCAACAGGTAAGTGTTCGCATATTTTCTTCTTTTAGAACATGTTGCATTGAGTCCTCAGAAGACCCTGAGTGAGACATACAGTGGCCCATGGTGATAATCAGCATGAAAAACTCTCTTTGTTAGCTCTTCTTCCTTCCTTGATTTGCACTTCATCCCTCCTCTTCACATCTACTTCTCAAAAAACTACCTGTATTATTGATAATCATACCCCTAATAACATAGTCAGCTCTGCCAATGTACTCTAATCAGATACGTCAGGCCTTATTCATTAGAAGCCAAGGGCAAAGGGAAGACATCTCTTTGGGAAAAGACATCTCTTTTCTCTTTGGGAAAACCTCAATTCTTTAATATGCATATCCCTATTCTCAAACCAACTAGGAAACCCAGAGAGACAAGATTGTCCTGTATTTTCAGATCAACTCCGTCAAAGCAGAGGGCATTGATTCTGTGAATGCCATGGCCACAGTACAAGATAACAGTGGACTAAATCTTGTTGAGATTTATCCTCAAAGGTTCTTCTGAGGGTGTGACATTTCATCTGAATCTTAAAGAAGAAGTAAAAAGACAAAAAGAGTTGAAACTATTTTAAAATGAGGAAAAAGGAATTTAGAATAAAATGAAGCTATTATTACTGGAATGCAATAAAGTAGGTTTGAGTATATAAGATTAGGATGAAAATGTGTATAAAAATCAGATTGTTGGGACTGTAGGAGACATCATAAGTGCCAAACTGTTGTGAGCTCAACCGTTTAAGAGTACTCAAACATCTTGTGGCTATAACATTTTTGTGCCCGAGGTCTTCTTTTTGCAAGTCAGAGAAATATAAAATAATACATCCTAATAAATGCCTTAAATAGTGACTAAGGAAATTTGGAGTGGGTGTATACCCAGATTGCCTCATTTTGTGGAGCTGGAAAGATGCTGTGCCCTAAAGTTAGATCATGGAATTAAATTCCAGTGTTCTTCCTGGTCTCTGGATTATTAAAACATACTCTTTCGAATATCATCACTAATAACATGTTCCCACTCATGTTCAAGCATTTTAAGGTCTTCCAAGCAATAACAATAATATGAACCAAATCTTATGTGCACTTGAATCATTGTCTCTGGAGTTAGTATAGTAGAAGCCCAAACTAACACAAAGATGAAATAGAAAGAAAAAAAAAGAGGGAGGAAAAGAGGGATAAGTAAAAGAGGAGGATTGGGGAGAAAAGGAAAATGGGAAAAAAAGACCATAATGGAATTTAAACAAAGAAATAATAACTCCTAATAAGGATTTCTAAAAAGTCTCTGTTCTGAGTATAAAAATGTCAATATAGACAACAGCAGAAGCACTATTTAAGAAGCTGTAGCTGTTAAAAAATTTGGATAAATTATGATGATGCTTTGGATGAGAAGAGAAGAAAAAGGATACAAACCAAAGTGATTAATTGAAGATATATCTTAAATATGGAGTTAACATGAGACTGTTTATTGGGTTGGATTTCTATGAGCACTTAATGGAGGAATTAATAATGACCCCCACAGTGTTTGCTGATTCTGCTCTATGAGATGATGAAGTCTCATAGAGTCTGGAAGAAAGGTAGGTCACATTGCAGGGTTTTCTGAGATGTGTGTCTCAGTTTTCTTGGTTTCCTAGCCACCAGAAGGTGAGCCGTTTCCTGAACAATGCATCCCTACCATGACCTATAGTGACGTCACAGGCCCAAAGCAAGAGAACAAAGCAACTGTGGGCTGAAACCTCTGAAACTATGAAAATAAACTATTTCTCTTTGTATGTTGACTTTCTTCAGGTATGATGTTCTAAGTATGAAAAGCTAACATATTCTTACAACTTTCTGAATGACAATTTTGCAATAATATTTCTCAAAAATCTCCATGCTTTGATCTTGTAGTTGTTTTCTAGAAATTGATCCCCAAAATAATTGAGGACATATTCAAGTATTTAACTAATGAGTGTAAAACCAGAGATGGACCTTGGTAAATCTGGGATGTATAAATTTTATTTGGAGGATAAGGAGATGATTCCCTAGTTATCATTCTTATGTTGATAGTGGTGCTGATATTTCCCTTAACTCCTTGGCTGAAACTCATGGAGATTAAGACAAGAGTTAGACTCAAAAATACAAATTCAAAGCTTCTGGAAGAAAGGACAACTTGAAGAAGTAAGGATGGTGAAAAATTCTCAGGGTGAATGCTAGTGATTTCCCATTAGGCTACAGCCTTAGGCATTCTGATTTCCAATTATAACAAAATGTCAATAAGGTCATAAGTCCAAGCATTAAAGGGACAATTAAAACACTGAACATCTAATGCCAATACAGTTAACTTTATAGAGCCTTGCAAGGTTGGATTAGTCCTTAATGCAACAGATACTCTTAGGAATTAGTGGTCTATTAAGTGTATGAAGAAGAATAAGAATAAATTTGAACATTTCTAATTCATACTTAATTTCATGATATAAACACCACATAGCTAAAAACACCACACTCAGAAACAGAATTTGTGTTAGGTTTTAATTATTTTATCTCAAATTAACTCCATGCCTAAGCAAATAATAAGAGCTTTTACTGCATAAATATTTGCCAAACTGTTAAATTCTTTGATATTCTTTGTCTTATTTAATACATAATAAATATTTATTGTGTGTTGTGCACACTTCTCGGAACAACTGGTAATTAAATTATTATTGCTAGACTAAAATTATTTTGACTCACAGTTAATCCTTAAATTATTAATCACTTTGTTTCTAAGCTGTATATATAATTTATATTTATAATTAGATGCATTTGAACAAATCAAAGGCATGGCAAACAGAATTCTGTTAATATTTCTAATAGACACACTCTTTCCTACACGTATTCCTTGAAGATAAATGACTTCAGCATCATTTGTATTCTCTGCTTTAACAATAGAAAATACCATTTAAATAAACCAAAGTCTTACAGGTAAATAATTAATCAAATGTTAATTAATGATAGTAGAAACATTTAATGTGATTTTAAGTTATATATTCTTTCAAAAAATTACTCTAAATCTCTCTCTCTACATATATATTCCACTTGAAACATTCTTTTCAACACAAAGTTAATATATGTGATTATATAATTTATGAACTACACAGAGACAAGACCAAATGGGACAACTGGGGGCTGAAGTCCACCCAAATCTTTTCTGGGATCAAGGATTTGAGACTCACTACACTTATCTTAGGATATAAATTCATGCAAATGAGCACTGTAGGTTAAAGTTGACCCTGACGCAATACATTTCTGTGTTTTGCAGGGTCATTCCATGCATAATGCAATATTTATTTCCTGAACCATTTTGAGGATAAGCTTCTAACCAGATACTCTTTCACTTCCTCGTATTTTGTTATCTCTTACGTATGAACAGGAACATTCTCCTACATATGCAAGCAGGAAAATAATATTTTACCTCTTTACCAACTAATCCTCAGGCTTCACTCAAGTTGATGTTCATTTTGGAGTTTCCCTACCACAAACTGTCTGTGGGAGCCCAAGCATAGCAGGGAAGGAAGCCAGGCGATATGTGGGAGATGGTTGGGCCACTGCCTTTTGCTCTGGGACAGTTAATCACTCCTCCCTGGATTGCAATGACCTTGACAGTTTTGAACAGTCCAGCAAGACAGCATTGAGTCTATTTCTCAATTCAGGGTTCTCTGATATTCCTCATTAGGTTATATGTTCCTCTTATTGTATCTTCTCATGTGACACACAGTTATTTTTCTGATTGTTGATTATTTTACTTTGTTTACTTAATTAAGGTGGTATCTGAAAGGCTTCTTATAAAGTTACCTTTGTGTTTTTTATTTAAAATTAATAAATCTTTTGTGAGAATGTTGAAGCTCTGCAAATACCTGTTCCTCATCAAGCTTTCGCTTTTCACCACAGACTCCTAGTCTATATCTCCTTGTTTTTCAAGAGGTTATGATCTGCGAGTGTCATTACGTATTTTGATGCTCACACTGGCTTAGCTTTGGTCGATAGGAACCTCTTCATGTTGCCCTCGGTGTATTTTCTTCAGTTCCCTTTACTCTTTGACCTCTTCTAGGTTTTCTGACCTAAGAGCCCAAGCTAATCTTATAATTTTTAATTTTTTACCTCAAACTTTATTTAGAAGGCAAGATTTAGGTGGTAAATAGCTGAGGGAATGACTGCTTCCAAGCCTTCGTACTGGAGAGTGAGGGAGTATTTCTACAACTATTTATATGTATTGAAATATTTATACTACTATCTGCCAATTCTAATCAAACATTACAAATTAATCGTGGTACAGTATTTTTCTGTTAATTTTCTTTATTTTTTGAAATTAGTTATTTTTAGCCAATCAATTTGCTACCTAACATCCTCTCCATAAGAATCACCCCCAACACCATGCTAGTGCTTCATGTTCCACACCGAGGCAGCTTTTTCATGTGGACATTTGTTCATCCTGCTCTGACCCAGAGATCCACATCAAGTCAACCATCTATATGGGCCCCCCATTGATCTGCTCAGATCCCCAAACCTCATGTAAGCTCAACTTTGCATGTGACATTCAGCTCGCCCAGCTCAGCTGCTCTCAGACATACTGTTTACCCTTCTCAAATTCTAACAGCCCACTATCTTGGTATACATTGCCCTCCCGCATACTGCCTGGAAATCCTTTGTGTTACACATGTGCTCTGAAAGCTCTTGCTGGGTAAATTCCCGTAAGTGTACCTTCCTTACCCAGCCCAACTTCTTCCAACCATTCTAGGAATGGGGCTTGCCTTGTTCTGCGCAAACAACAGCCTTAGGACTCAGTTTTTCAGAAGAGGATGGAAGAGGAAAGAAAGGAGGAATGAAAAACTTGTTTATTCGAGTTAGGTACAGAGGGTCATATTAAGTATACTCTTCATGACATATTATCATCCATGATCAAAGAAAAGCTCCATCTTGCTTTTTAATATATTTTAATATTTTTCATAATCTATTTACTTATGTTTATTATATTGAATATTTCAATTTCATTCCAAATTATATATTTCCTCCATCTTCATCTCTGCTTATTTGCCCCAATAATTCTTATGACTTTTTAAAATATTGACATATATTTTAATTAGTGAAGAAATTGCTATTTTAAATCTTTATAACACTCAAAACTGTTCATCTATTGGTTTGGAAGCTCATTTATTCCTTTCTAATAGTGATTATCCTTAAATATTACAATGTATGTGTATCAAAATATGCAGGTATATCTTAATATTCTCTTCAAATAATGCCTTAGAATCATTTGATTGCTCCTCCAATTCACATGTTGTTTTCCTTTATTTATACTTTTTTAGTCTTGCCATGTTACAGTAATTATTAATGCTATTATTAACATTACTTTTATGCTATACCAAAAAGTATAATTGTGGTCAGCAATTTCATGGATCCATGACCAATATACAAAATAGTAAATAAAACTGAAGCAGATAGTTAATAATAAAATGAATAATAATATCAATTCATGATGCAACAACAAAATACAGTTTTGAGAAATAAAGCTAATAAAATGAAGTGGAGATGTTAGGGAAAAATGTAAAATTCATTTTCAAAATTTTTATGGAAGATTAGAAAGCTAAATCAAATTTTCTGATAAGTTCCTGTTAAAAATAAGATAAATGGGGGCTGGAGCGGTGGCTCAGTGGTTATGGCACTTGCCTGACGTGCGCAGGTACACAGGTTCAGACCCCAGCACAATGTACACAACTGATTGTCAGGGCAACGAAAGCCTTGTGAAAAACTCAATAAAAATTGATTCTCTCGGTCTCTTTCTCTCTCACTGTCCTTCTCTCCTCAAAAAAAATAAAATAAGATAAGTGAATTTTCCTTTTTAAATATCTGGAGGGGCTGGAGCGGTGGCTCAGTGGTTTCGGCGCTTGCCTGGCAAGCACGAAGACCCGGGTTCAAACCCCAGCACCACGTACACAACTAAGTGTTGGAGCAACAAAGTCCATGTGAAAAACTAAATAAAGTTGTTTCTCTCTTTCTCTGTCTCTCTCACTGTCCCTCTCTCTTTTAAAAAAAATTTAAATATCTGGAAAGATTCAGATCAGTAATAGTTAAAATTATGTAAAATTGCCATAGTACAGTGGCACATGCCTATAATCCCAGTTACTCTGGAGACTGAAGCAGGAAGACTACAAGTTCAAGACAAACCTAGGCATCTAAGCAAGACCCTGTCTCAAAATTTATAATAAAAAGACTTGGGAGCTGTAGTTCAATAGGTATGTATACGTGGGTTTAATCCCCAGTGCCAAAAAAAACCCCAACATACATACTTACACATATTTACTTAGTTATAAACATGTCTACCAGAGGGCTTGAATACAAAGCTTAGAAATAACTTACACATCCCTATTCAGTTTTACATATTTATATTGGAAATAGTAGGGAAGGATTTTATGCATTTATACAGGAAGTATACAGTGATATTTTCTGAAAAAGATACAAAAAGAATTGTAAAAGCAATTAATTGATACATTTAATTTTTAAAATAATGTGTAAAATAAAAGTCACTAAAACAAATATAAATGATCATTTTATTGGGCAAAGATATTATAGTGCTAATTGGCAAAGGATTAATTTCCATGAGCAGGACTTCTAGTAAATCAATAAGAAATACATCAACACAATAAACAGCAAAAGATTTGAACAGCCAGGACACAAAGAAAAAAATCTGAGGTTTGATAGCTATATAGTTGCTTCACCTGATCACTAATGAAGTAGGCCAGAATCCTGGCTTCTGAAATTATAATTCCTAAATCCAAAGTCTGCTCAAATCACTTACTAGTTATATAACTTTTGGCAAAGTGTTTTTGTTTGGATCCTTTTTAATCAAAATTAAAATATGAAATAATTTAAAGATTAATTATGAGAACAAAATAGTTTGTATAAGCCTAAATTTAGAACAGTTATCAGAACAAAGAGGAAGGTCACTAAATGGTGCCTAATATGAAGTGGGGGCAGGCTGGCTTCTAGGTGCAAGATCAGGAATAGGTGTGTTGAACAGAATGAATGCAGTTTATTAAGTATGTGGAACAGAACGCAAAACTTTGGGAAAAAAAAGGACAACTAGGCTAAAGGAATAATATTCCATGAAAAATTACACACATAATATGCAAAATTTAGCATTCATCTTAAATTTTAAAATATATAAAACTATATTTTGTTGAGTTATGACTATGTAATAAATATTTCAAAACGTGGTGGGAGAAGATACATTCCAACTTCAAGACAGAAGTTTGCTCAGGGGGAGATAGGAGCAAACGAGATAGAGATGAACTTCAGCATATACATAGCATTGTTCTTTAAAAAAACAAAGACCCGTGTTAAATAACTCAAAATGTCAGCATTTTAAAATCCACATGACATAAATATTAATGTCTTTTATTCACTGTATATTTTAAATACTTCATAATTTTAAAAAATTTAAACAGCCTGAATTCAGAGCACTATTTTATCATGCTTGTCAGAAATATTCCTTCTTTATTTTAGAGTTATGCATGTACATATTTTGACTCTCCTACTAAATATAGTTTCTTGACAACACCAGCAATTTCATTTCTAAATTTTTAATCCCTCAGGTTTGACCACATAAAAAGGATGCAATGAAATTTTAATCAACGAATGCATTGATGTTTTACCAAGCACTTTGGCATTTTACATTTTCAGTATAAGCATTTGTAAATATTTTGCAGAAACACCTACAAATGACCTTACTTGTTTATTCTTAAAATAGAAAACAACCAAAAAAATATGTTAAGCATTGCCTATTTGCTTAAAATATTCACAGGATAATATTTCTTTTCAAGTCCTTTTTTATTTTAAAAGAAAAAAATAAAGTTTTTCTTCATTTACTCATTAAACTTTGCATCACACTGTGTTACATCTCATAAAATCATTCATAATAATATAGATGAGTATTCAGAAGTTCCACAACCTCTACAGAATATATAACAGTGAATATTTGAGGGAAAAGTTAGGAATTATCAACAATGAAAAGACTATTTTTTTTTCTTGGTCTTGGAAATTGAACCCATGGGTGCTTAACCGCTGGGCAATGTCCCCAGCCCTTTTCATTTTTTTTTTTATTTTTGAGAGAGGGTCTCACAAAGTTGTTTAGGGCCTTGCTAAGTTGCTGAGGCTGGCTTTGAACTTGTGATCCTCTTTTCTTAAACTCTTGAGCTGCTGGGATTACAGGTGTGTGCCGCTGGCAACAATGAGAGGATTTGATTTCCTTAGTGAACAATTTAGATTTCTCTTTTTCTCAACAAAAGAAAATCATGCAGCATGTTTTCCATGGGATCAGATGGCTAAATATTTCGGCTTTAAAATACTTGGAAATTCTTTGTTTACTCTATATGTACAAATTTTCCTTCTCTCTCCCAACACCAATAGGATCAAGTAAAACTAAAAGGAGAACTCTCTTGCAAGGTGAAACACAGCATAAGCAAGGGCTACTCTTAGACCCAGGATGAGAAGTTCTAGGTTGACTGAACACACAAACACTACACACACTCACACACTCATGTTTGGGCTAAAGAGAATCAAGCAATATGATCTGACCTGAAGATTTGTTTGCGTAATCAGGATCGAACATAGCTCTTTCCCTTTGGCTTTAGTGTGTATGTTTTCAGGTCAAAATATTTATAATAATCATTTCAGCACTAACCATCTTGAATACAACTTTTTTTCTGTCTTTTGATTTTTTTCTAAATAGTTCCAGGACTTTCATGTTTGTTTCAAGTTTTTTCTTGCCTTTTCTTTCTTAATTTGTTCTGCAAAAATGTGAAATTCTGCACATTTCTAATAGTAACCATTGCTAATATTGTGTTTCACATACTTTAATATTACCTGTTAAGATAGTTTTCATTCAAAAAAGTAAATATTACTGAACAAGAGAGGGAAATTTGAGGGTAGAAAAAGGAAAAGAAGAAATCAAATTATCTCTGTTTGAAAATAATATAATCCTACACATAGAAGATCTAAAATATTCCACCAGAAGACTTCTAGAGCTGACAAATTCAGCAAAGTAGCAGGATACAGAATTGACATAAAAAAACCCAATAACTTTCATATACTCCAATAATGAATCTGAGGAGAATGAAATCAGGAAAACAACTCCATTCACAATAGCATAAAAAAACAAAAATAAATAAGAAAAACAAACAAAAACCATCCTGGTTGTAAATTGAACCAAGGACATGAAACATCTCTACAGTAGAAATTGTAGAACACTATAAAAAGAAATCAAGGAAACCCTTAGAAGATTAAAGATTCCTCTTGTTTTTGCATAGGCAAAATTAGTATCTAAACAACTATATTACCAAAAGTGATCTACAGATTTAATGAAATTCCAAACAAATACCAATGACATCTAATAACATTCTTCACAGAATTAGAAAAAAAGTCCTAAAATTTATATGGAAACATAAAGGACTCTGATCTGCCAAAGCAATGCTGAATAAGAAGAATGATGCTGGAAGCATTACAACACCTGATCTCAAATTATACTACAGAGCTATAATAAAAAAAATAGCACCATACTGGCTTACAAATAGATACAAAGACCAAAGGAACAGAATAGAACAGAGACAAATCCACACAGATGATATCTATCTGATCTTGATAAAGGTGACAAAAACACATGTTGGAGAAATAATAGTCTCTTCAACAAATGGTGCGGGGAAAACTGGATATTCATATGCAGAAGAATAAGACTACATTCCTATCTCTTACCCTGCACCAAAAAAAAAATCAATTCAAAGTGTATCAAAGACCAAGAAAGTTGTTCAGAAACATTGCAACTGCTAGAAGAAAACATAGGGTTGACATTAAGACATATTGGCATGTCGCGGTCCAGCCGGGTTCTGACCTGAGGGAAGGGCTGGGGACGAGAAAACCCACAGGCCGGAGACCCGGAACGGTCTTTCTTTGTCCAAACTTCACTTATCTTTTTATATATCCATACTTTACATCTCTTTCAAGACAACGTTCATTAGTACTGCTACGACAAAATGCCTAACATTAAGTGACCTCAAACAAGACAAGACAACACTACAAGACTCTACTTCAGAACAAACGTAGACAGCAATTCCTTACAGTTCCGAAGGCTGGCAAGCTCAGGGTCAGAACAGAGGCAGGCTCGGCTGCTGACAAGAATTCATCCTCCAAAGGAGCAGGAACAGCAGGAGAGTGTGAGAATTCTCTCCCAAGGAGGCGAGAGTGCTCCTTCCAAAGGACCAGGGACACCAAGAGCAGCAGCAAGTTTCAAGAGCTCTCTTCCAAAGGAAGAGCTCTTGACTACCGGCTGGAGCCTCTTTTTAAAAGGCCTTCACCCGCCCCTTTGAGGTCTCTTGACATTAGCTCATTCATTGCCACACCTGGATTTTCTGAGGCACAGGTTTGACCAATAGCAATAAGAAGCCTCTAGTGGGCTTTTGGCAGGTGATACCAATGCGAAACTTCTGAAGCCCGTGTCAACACCCTATTTTTCAAGCTTAACAATGTACAATCTAGCAGCCCCTCCTGGAGGAGCTTATGCAAACAGCAACAAGATCCAGGGCAGCTGACAAAGTAAAGGTCACACCCCAACGTTGGCACAGGCTCTGGTTTGCTTAGTAAGACTTCTAAAGCTCAAGAAGTAAACATAAGAACCAATAAGTGGAATAGCATAAGTAAAAGGAAACATTAAGATTTTAAAAAGAAGTCTACAGGATGGGAGAAAATCTTTGCCAACTACTCTTCCAATATGAGATTGATATCCTGAATATATAAATAATTCAAATAACCAACATCAGCCAATCAATCAATCAGGAATCAAATCAAGAAATAGGCAAACAACCTAAATGGATATTTCTCAGAAGGAGTACAAATATATGACAAATGTTCAACGTCCTTGGCAATCAGGAAAATGCAAACACTCAGATTTCATCTCACTTCAGTTAAAATGGTCACTCTCACAAATACAAATAACAATAATTGCTGAGGAGAATGTGGGAAAAGAGCATACTTATCCATTATTGATGGAACTGCAAATTGGTACAACCACTTTGGAAAGCAGTATGGATTCCTCAAAAGACTAGTCATGAATCAGCCCAGACATCCCACTCCTTTGTATTTATCAAAATAACTAAAATGTGTATTTTATAGTGATAAATGCATGCCAACATTTATAGCAGTGTGACTCACAATTGCCAAGTTATGGAACCAGGCTATGTTTCCATCACAGATAAATGGATAAAGAAAATGTGGTATATATACACGATGGAGTTTTATTCAATCATAAAGAAGAATGAAATTATAGCATTTACTGGTAAATGGATAGAACTGGAAAACATCTTAGTAAGTGAAATAAGCCAATCCCAGGAAATCAAAGATTTAATGATTTCTTTCATATGTGGAAACTAGAGAAAAGAAAAAGAAAAGGAATTTTTAAAAAAGGATCTATGAGCATAGAAGGAGACCAAGAGTAGAGGAAGGGGAAGGAGTAGGATGGAGGAGAGGAGAGCAATGGAAAAGGATTACAGAACAAAATCTACGAAATTATACTGGGTCCACATTTGAACATACCACAATGAATTCTGATTTTACACATAAATATATATAAAATTATAATTCACTAATTAAAATAATAATACACTGGCAATAAGCAGAATAGAGCAGGCAGATCAGGGGAGGAAAGGAAGATATTGGGGAATGAGATAGATCAAATTATGTGCATGTTCAAATATGGCACAATGAATCCCACTCTCATGTCTAATTATAACGCACCAATAAAAGTCATTACCAATATTCCTAAGATGGTAGCCTTTATCAATTAATTTAGAACACTATTATTATGATCTTGTATTTTCTTTGTGCTGATGAAATAATAGTAATTCATAGACACTATGATAAAAAACACAGTAAAACAGATATGTTTGACCAGATAAAATAATCAGAATTATTATTTTACTTACAGAATTTATTTATTCCTTTACTTACCAGTAAGGAATCTATACATTTAGTATATTTTATGTGTTAGTCACTTTTAAACACTGAAGGTTAATCCTGTGTCTCTACTTTAAAGGAGGCAAATCAGCAGGATCTAAGACCACAGGCTGCAAGAGGGAAAGAACTGTGCATATTGCTTCACTGCTGTGTTTATAGTGCATATCATAGCACTTGACCCATGAGTGGTTATCAATAAATATTTAATTAACTGATGAATTAAAATAATAAGAAATAATCATAAAGCCAATACATTATGAATAAAATGAAGAAAGTGACCAATTTTGTCTGTATTTTTCAATAAGTGACATTAAACCAATAGTGAGTTTCACATCTTACTTTAGTTTAAGACTGAGTATTCCCCTTTGGGGAAAGTGTCTATCATCCATTCGTCATGATTCTACTGGGTGTAGCAATAATAAGAACTTGACAACCCCTATCAACAAGGTGGGCACTTGCCTGGAGATCAGGCCCTTGAACCCACCTAAATAAAGTGATGTTTTGGAAGGCAAGTGAAACTAATACCAAAGATGATTGTCTGACTTTTTAAAAATTTTGGTTTTGATGAGCTGAATAGAGGCTGTTTTTGCCAAGAAAACCTGCGGCAGAAAAATCAGAAATTTAAACATGTCAGTTTTATTTCCCTACTTGATACCTGAGTATGAGAGTTTGTTAGGACCTCATAATAAAACTGAATGAAACAAAATTTGCAACTGAAAAGTCCTTTATGCATCAGTTGTCTTTCAGGATCTTCAAAATCCTTCATGAAGTAATTTGAACATCTCTTAATACATTATCTCTCCTTTTTATCCAACTGCCAACGGTCGGAGAGTGGAAATAGTCCTCCTTCCTTCAGGATTCCAGTTTTCCCATTCCACATTTCAAACTCTTTACACTACTAGATTCCACAAACACAACTTTTTTCAAATTCTTTAATAACTGTTCACTGGTTATTGTGAAGTTCCAATAACCCCTATAGGATAAGCATATTATCTTAAAGTACTGCCATATAATCAAAGTATAATACATTTTCTCAAACCATTTGAAATTTCACAAACCACTCATTTTATTTAATAAACTATACTTCTATAGATTGTATTTCTCTGTTTAGAACATTTGTAATAATATTTGTCACATGGCAGTGTAATTATCTGTTTATAGGCTTCACATCATTACTAGATTGGACACCTTTAGAGAAGGACGATTCCTATCTTTTCAAGACATGAGCATAGAGTATGGAGCCAGCCGTGAGTGCTGGATAGTTTATTGATCATGGTTCATTCTCTATCATGATGAGTGCCAGTGAGCTGTTGTGACTACTTCATGGCTCCATAAATGAGGAAAATAATATTAAAGCACAAGCCTTAAGATCCTGGCATAAAATTACTTGAGTTATCTTGCTTCACAAACACCAGCAAGCCAGAGGAGTGGCCCAGGATTTAATGTAGAGAGAACAAGCAGCAGCTTCCTCAAACCTTCTCACACCCAAGCCATTTGTACCTAGGGTTCCAGAAGACAGAAAAAATGAAGAAGGAAAAAGTGACCAAAATCATGGTTCTTTTTATCCTCAGCTTCTGTCTACCATCATTTCAGTATTTCTTATATTACTTATTGTTATGCTTTGATTACAAGATGTCTCCCAAAACTTCCTTTGTTAATATAAAAATACTCAAAGGTGAAATTATTAGATTGTGAAATATGTAACCAGTTCATCCTAGTTTGAATAGACAAACCAGGTGGAAGCTGTAGGAATGTGGGGCATAGCGGGAGGAGGTGGGTCACTGGGGGATGTGTCTTCGAAGTGTCCATCTGCTCTGTGGCCTCTCTTGCCCCCTCCTACTTCCTAGCTGCCACCAACCATGCACCGTACCCCTCTGCCATGATTTTCTACCTTACCTATTGCTTGGACCCCAAGCAACAGAGTCAGTCCACTATGGACTAAATCTCTGAAACTGTGAGTCAAAACAAGCTTTCCCTCCTCTAAGTTGTTATTTTTTTGTGAGATATTTTAGCCACAGCAACACAAAGCCAACTAACACAACCATGAATGAATAAAGGAAGATTGAATTTTTTCTCATTAACAAATTAGACTTGAGTTCTATTGATGAGTACTGCCCCAAGAAATCACCTGCACTTAATTCTCCCCAAGCAATCATCTGTTTTTCTTTAATGCATCCTTTTCTTCTAATAAATAGTGTCTTGTGGGTCTTAATAATTTAATTCGTGCATCCTGTATGATACCTGAATGCTGATATTTTTGCTAAATTTCTTTCTTTCATGAATTGCCCATAAGATGGCCTGAAGTGAGCTTACGATGAAGCACATTCCAATTATCTTCAGATTCTTTGGGTCAGGATATCTTGATTATTTGGCCTTTGTGGGATTTACTTTTGTCTTTGACAACTTTTCTGTGGACTCTTGTTGATCACTGCTTCTCTTAAGTTCTACTTACTTCATTATCATTTTATATCCAAAGGAAAGAAAAATCAACCTGGCAAAGAGTAACTAAAGTACATCTTCATGTTAATATTATAACAACTTCCAAACTGTGAAAATGAAAACATATTCAATCTGCTAACACTACTCTGACCAATAAAAACATTTCCATTATTATTTTGAAGTGTAAACTTGTTAATAAATGTCCATATTTATAGATATTTTGATGATATACTTATTAATAAAATCCAATATATCTTATGGCTCAAGAGAACAACACTTACTAGAGAAATATACAAGATAAGGGGATGCCTTGGAGATGTTTATTAAATATACTAGAAGAATTTCAGTTGTATATGGATGAATATATTACAAAAAGAACATACAAGATCAGAATAGATAATAGATGATTTCTAAAGTCCTTTCCAGTCCCATGATACTATAAGTCTATTATAGTAATATCCTTGATTGGCTATCAATTAATTTTTGTGTTTTTTACTTTGGTGGAGCTGATTATGTACAAAATGCACACCAAACACACATGTGATCAAATACTTCTAATACTTATGTGAACAATATATTTAAAAACATTTTAGTATGCAAAAGCTAAAGCATGTGATTAGGTGTGTTTTCAGGGAAGAATTAATATGGAGAAGTTCCAACTGGTCCTTTAAATAATTTGTACATAAAAATGAAAATACAAAGAAAATAATGGAGTATCATTGAAGCAGGATGGAAACCTAAGACAAAGAAATTAAACATTTTCTTAGGGAAATTATATGGCTTTCTACAATGGGAGTATTTGAGAGCCTTGCAGATAAAACTGACAACTACATGTGATTATGTGTGAATTAAGAATTAAAGTTCTTGTTTGTTTGTCGGTTTTGGTGAGGTAGGGGAAGAAAATTTAGGGGATCCAGTCAGCTGAATTATATCTACAATCTGCTCTACCCAGACTTATCCGGTCATTATGCCACAGCAAAGAGACTACAAAGGTACTCGGATGCTAAGATACCAATTCCCTTGGCTACTGTCATCTCAGACCAACCTGTTGTCCCAGACATTTCCTTCTTTGACCCCATTGTGACATACAAATACCAACATTTTCTACACACACCTTCTGTGAACAGGCCAAAGGAGGAGATCTTTTCTGGGACAACAGTCACTTGAACAACAAAGCTTTTGTTAACTGGGATGTACTTCTGCAAATTACCTGCTGAGAAACAATTTTCCCTTGTAGCAATTAACTTATTTTTTAATCAGTTAATAGAAGACCTTGATCTTGAAGGGATCATGATGTTAAAACCAACAGGGATATTTAGATTTTATCAGATATTTACTAAGTGTATCAAGGCAAATTTCAGTTCACATATTGGTATGAAATGATGGTTTGTTATCATCATGAATCAGAGATATCAAAGAAATTTTACTTCAGTGATGAATGTTTTCATGCTGATAGAGTAAAATTAGAGTCTATACCTAAAGTGGCCATAAAGTTGCCATTTGGGAAGAAACTAAAGCATGTGAGGTGTGTGTGTGTGTGTGTGTGTGTGTGTGTGTGTGTGTGTGTGTGTTATTTCTTCTTCTTTAACCCAGCTGTTTCTTACAAAGCATGGCATGCTTCATAAGCCCAGATGGTTATGGGTACCATACACATCCAGAATAAACATCTGACACCTGGAGATATGTACCAAATAACTCAAAGGCTGGGGTGCCTGGTGGAGTCTTGATTTCAGAAGCATTATAAAATGTATTCTATGAAGTTTAAATTAACCATAAAGATTATCGAGTAGTCTTTCAATTCTGAAATAAACATACAATAGGCTAGACAGAAATTGTCAGCCTGTCATTATAATACTGGCTGTTAACAACCACAATTAAGGCAGACTACATATCAATTATTATTTGTCTGGAACATCAACTTCCCTAAGCATAAAAGGAAGTGAGGCAGCCTGCATTGCTGTCTCCTCTCTTCAGCTAATTAGTACTGTTTTTAATGGCTTCATCTGCCCAGGATCAATTGTCTAATAGGAACAGTGCTCTGTCAGTTAATAAGGTGAGGAACTGCAGAATGTGATTATGTCTGGCTCCAAAATAGTGCTTCAAACACACTAAAACAGCCATGTGACAGAATAAATAGACTAATAGACCAAGGCTGTATTTTTTTGTCTAATTCCTGGAGTATTCCAGTAACATTTTATGGAAAAAATTAAGAAGGAAAAAGAAAAAAATGAGTGGAGACTTAAAGGCAAACAAAAGGCCCTACACACAATCTTTGGAAACTTCACTTACGGATAAAAGGCAACAATATTACACATGAATGTCTAATGAGTGTTTCCATAGGGAATGTTCATGCAATGGTGAACGTTTTTTTCCAAAAATAGTTTATGCAAAAATAAACTATTCTGGCCATCCTGATTGCAATAAAAGCTTTGTTCATTGTCAAGTCACAAAATACAACTCAGTGAAGCAATGGTAACTGAGGATATTCATTTGTATTCCATTGGCTTTTAGCAACTATTATCAAATTTGTATAACACCTCCACTCTGAGCAAATGTGCTAAACAGAAAACTGCCTCCTAAAGAATTAGGTGAAAATGTTGATTCACAGAATGCTGCCTCAACTGGTCTAGGCCTGGGCTTGTGCGATAAGTCAAGACAAACTGAGACGAATGATAGGAAGCAGTCATTGTCTTCAGAGACGGTGTAGAGCAACAGTTAAGTGCAGGGCTCAGGAGTTTTACCAACACTAATTAAACTGCGTAACTATGGCAATTCATTTTACTTTGTGGTGACTTAATTTTTACGATCTGTTAAGTGGGGATAAAAAGATTGTTATGAAGATTAAATGAATGCATCAGTACCTACAACAATAGCATTATAGAAATTTTAGCAAGTATTAGAGTGATTTTAAAATGGCTACTATTGATCTATTTCTTGAACATTGACAAAGGTCTTTTCTGAGTCAAAAACTCTTATCATACTCCCTCTATACAGTTTATTGACATTGTAAGGAGTCTGATTGACTATAAATTTTTTTGCCTAGAAATATACCAGTCCTGTATGACTGTGGTTTTCAATGTTGTCCTTAGAGCAGCAGCATCAGAATTATCTGGGAACTTGTCAGATATGTACGTTTCCAAGCACCACATCCCTACCTGCTGCCCTACTGAATCAAAAATCTTAAGGGTAGAGTAAGATAATTTGTTTTCAAAAGTCTTCCAATGATGCTGATGACTG
This sequence comes from Aplodontia rufa, assembly GCA_004027875.1. Lineage (NCBI taxonomy): Eukaryota > Metazoa > Chordata > Mammalia > Rodentia > Aplodontiidae > Aplodontia > Aplodontia rufa. The sequence goes on along the minus strand of PVKS010003186.1, from coordinate 84,808 downwards.
ATGCACACAAAAGCTTAAGAACTACTAAACTAATGACTCAGTATTCTTTCGTATCATGAGCAAAATACCCAACAAGAACAACTTAATGGGGACTGGAGCACAGCTCAGTGGTCATAGAGCTTCCCTGGCATGTGCAAGGATGCAGGTAAAAACCCCAGTACTATGTACACAATGAAGTGTTAGAGCAACAAAAGTCAGATGAAAACTAAATTAAATATATTCTCTTAAAAAAAAGGAAAAGTTTATTTTGGCTCAGTTTCAGAGGTTCAGTGTATGCAGATTTGCATGAATGGCCAACTTCATAGCTCAGGACCTGAGCTGAGTCAGAGCATCGAGGCAAAAGAGCAAGACAGAGGAACGCTGCTCAGGTAGGACAGCCAGGAAAGAGTGAGCTCATTCCACTCACCAGGGACAAAATTAAACCCCAAAGACATAGCCCAAGTGACCCACCTCCCCTAGCACAACTTACCTGCCTGCAGTTATCATCCGGTTAATTCATATTAGTGGATAAATCAACTGATTAGGTTCAGTGACTCATAATCTAATCTTTTCACCTTGAACCATTCTTGCTCTGTCTCACTCATGTGATTTTGAGGACATCTCACATCTAAACCATAACAACTAATAAACCACCAAACTCCAGATATATTCTTCATAGTAAGAATTGATGAATTCTTTTTTTTTTTAAAGAAAGAGGGACAGTGACAGAGAGAAAGGAGAAAGAGAGAAACAAATTTATTTAGTTTTTCACATGGCCTTAGTTGCTCCAACACTCAGTTGTGTATGTGGTGCTGTAGTTTGAACCCGGGTCCTTGTGCTTGCCAGGCAAGCGCCGAAACTGCCGAACCACGCTCCAGCCCAGAATTGATGAATTCTAAACTATTGAAAACACAAATTTCATATCAACTATTCAAAATAATAGGAATCTAATCCTGAATCTATGTCCATGCTAAATATTTTAAATTTTTTAAAAATCTAAAGTTATTAAATAAAATAGCTCAAGTTTGAAAACATTAATAAATTCATGAGGAAAAACAATCCTAGAAAAAAAGGAAGAATAGTTAAATTGTGAAAATAAGACACAAACAGTGTGATTCAAATGCTGTTTCCTACTTTTAAGAATTACATGAGATATGGATAGTGTAACACACAAATTAATTTGAAGAATTTTAGAGCACAGCTTTTTCTTTTGATAGTTACTAATTAACTAATAAACTCAGTCTGAGTTTTCTCAGCTTTAATGAAAACATTTATCATTGCCTTTAAAATAGTACAATTTCACATAAAAAGGCCTATGATAACACAGTAACTGTTGATCATGTCTGGCCTGCAGAATTGTTATATTTAACTTGCACAGTGTTTCAAAAATCAGGAAATTTTCCCTTAAAAACGAGGAATCCCAGTTTCTCTTCAAAAACTCTGAAGTACTATAGTATTGAGCATGTATTAGCACAAGCAGTCTGTCTTCTATGGCTAAGCAGGAGTTTCTCTCTTGGGTTCAGAGCTTTATACCTAGACTCATACAGGCTTCTGATGTACAGCCCCTAAAACAAAGATGGCCAGAAACCTACAATAAGTGCTAGGATTCTTCCTAAGCTAGCTTTCTCTCCATCTCTCCATTAGTGAAATGCTAATTCTGGAACAACAGAATATTTTCAATAGCTTTTTAGGGTGGGGGACTAAAGCAGAGATCAAATTTTAAACCTATATCTCTAAAACTTTCATCCTCTTTTCATGTGTAGCCAACCAAGAAAGGCATCACATTTCAGTAGTCTGTTTCAGGCCTAGAAGAGAAGGGAGAATTGGTGTAAAACTGGAAGTGTTATTGGAGTTCACATCAACTGTGGGAGTCAGTGTTCTGAAAGTGAAAACCTAGATATGACCCCTTCAAAGTTGGAATTTTAAAAATTAGGTCATGGCAAAAAAATCAAATCCAAATGTGTTAAATATAAGGTATAGAACAGACTGTTACCAAGATTTTTTCCCAAAGGGGATTATTTGCTAGAAATAGCAGTTTAGTTATCTCTGAAAACTTTGGTTTCATTACTAGTCCAGCTGTGAGTGGCTCTGTGGATTTTAGCTAGTCATTTAACCTTTCAGGTCCTTAGGTACTTTTCTACAAAATGAGGAGGCTGGGCTCGGGTACCTTCCAGCTCTCAAAGTCTATTCTATGATTCCAGGATGCTGGGGGCAGACAATTCATTTCAGTTTTTGTACAAATGACATCCAGTGTCATGAAATAATGTATCAAGAGCAGCAGCAGGGTCTTTCTATGTTGAATTTGGTTTGAAGCCAGCAGATAGGGTTGCTTGAATTCATTTTTTGCTCCTTTGGTGAGGGGATAGGTTTGATGACCTAATGGGCCTTTTCCATCTCTTGTATCTTTGATGAGGCTACTAGGCCTCTGAGTTGGGAACTGCAAAGAGGTACCGTGGTGAATTCTCTTTTGTAGTGATTTTCTCTTTTTGATCATATTTGACATTTTTGCAATTGTGCTTTGATTCAGATTATATCTACTATATAGCTCAGTGAGCTGGTGAGCGGAGACTTTGCTAAGATACAGACACACAAGTATGAAAATTAAAAATGACAAGCCAAATTGTTGCTGCATGCTGTTTATATATATTATTTGAAGTAGGTTGTTGTAGTTCAGTGAAGTTCCATAATGGTCCCCAGGACTTCAACAAAAGATAGTTACATATATTTTTCTATATGTTAGCTTACTGGAAATGACTACAATACCTCTTTTTCACTCTTTTATTTATTTTATTATTTTAACAATTCCTGCAATGTGTAGTCCATTCAGGAAAATAAAATATATATTTCATGAAAATGGACTTCAGTTACAATTTTCACTATAGTCAAAATGAAAAAAAATATATGTTGCTGTAGAAAAGAAAATTTCAAGAAAGAAGTGACCAAAATTTTAAAAATACATTTCACCATTAAAGTTCATCTTCTACAACATTCTAAACCATGGATAATTAAAAAAATCCAATAGAGAAGGGCAGTTATGCAGAACATAAAATACAGTCACTAAACAGAAACAGAGACAAACCCTCAAATTTTTAAGTATCTGCTATTTGATAAAGGGGGCAAAAGCATAGTGTAGAAGAAGGACAGTCTATTCAACAAATGGTGTTGGTCAAACTGGACAGCCATATGCAGACAACTAAAATTGGAACCTTACCTCTCACCCTGCACAAGAATCAAATCAAAATGGTTCAAGGTTCTATAAATTAAGCCAACAAATGTACAATTACTTGAAGAAAAGTAGGATCAACACTACACTACATAGGTGTCGGCACTGCCTTCCTTAACAAGACTCCCATCGCTCAAGCATTAATGTCAAGAATAAATGAATGGGATACCATTAAACTAAAAAGTTTCTGCACAACTAAAGAATTAAGAGTGTCAAGAGAGAACCTACAGAATGGGAGAAAAATCTTTGCCTGCTATACCTCAGACAGAGGGCTAATACTCAGAATATACAAAGAACTCAAAAAAATTGAATACCAAAACCATAAATAATCCAATCAATAAATTGACTATAGAGATAAATAGAAATTTCTCAATGGAGAAAGTCCAAAAAGGCTATAAATATTTGCAAAAATACTCTACATCACTAGCAATCAGAGAAATGTAAATCAAAATGTTACCGAGATTCTACCTCCTATCAGAGTGGCAAAAAGGAATAGAAACAAATGACAGATGCTGGAGAGGTTGTGAGAAGAGAGGAACACTGTCACACTGTTGGTGGGATGGCAAGTTTATACAGCCACTCTGGAAAGCAGTGTGAAGGCTCCTTAAAAAACCAGGCCTGGAACCACCTTTTGACCCAGATATCCCACTCCTGGGTATTTTCCCAAATGAGCTAAAATCAGCTTATTGCAGAGATACAGCTTCATCAATGTTTTTAGCAGCTCAATTTACTATAGCTAAGCTATGGAACCAACCCAGATGCACCTCACTGGGCGAATGTATGTATGTATGTATGTATGTATGTATATGAATTCTACTCTGTCATCAGAGAGAATGATGTAGCATTTGCAGCCATATGGATAGAGATGGAAAAAATTATGCTGAGTGAAACATCCCAAACTCAGGGATTCAAGGGCTGAATATTTCTCTCATATATGGAAGCAAGAATACAACCAGAAACAGACTGAAAGTTGGCTAAGCTAATGATAACCTCAACATGGGGGAACTATTACATGAGCAAGGGGAACCTTACCTATGACGCTGGGAGATGAAGGGAGGGGAGAAGGAAAAGAGAATAGGAAGGACATCAAGGCAGCTGGATTGTGGGAATAGGGAGGTTATCTACCCAGTTTGGAATCTTCAACTTCCATATGAAGCCCAAATAACATGGGGGTAAAGTAGGGGAAACATAGGACTGGGGGGAATCCAACAAGGGGAGATCATGGACTGGCATCAGCCTTGGATTGCTGTCATTATGCTAGTGTTCACAATTCTGTGGCAATGATTCACTCCTAAATGTAAGACTAAGTTGAATGAATTTAAAAAAATGGTTTTGATACTATTAATTCAAAAAAGTGTGTGTATGTATGTGTATCTACATATATAGATATATATATGTGTATATACATACACATACATACAATCACATGAGTTATATGTATACGTATATATACATAAAGAAATATGCAAACATTTTATTAAACCTGACATGCAAAATTTGAATTTTAAATATTGCTTTCCAATTCTGTGTATAATGTAGAAAATCACTATAATCCTTCAAAATTTCAGAACCATTTTCCAAAGCAACTGCAATGCATAGGAGCTGTAGTTGAAAGAATAAAAGACTAAAATGAGAGCAAAAGGAAAAATTTCAAAGAGGAGAATGGAAATGGGAAATTTGCAAGTATTTCTTAAAGTAATTTCTCAAAATTATGAAGAAATCTAGAAATTAAATTTCCAAAGTTGTAATAATGGAAATTTTTCCTTTACCATCACTCTGCCTTAACACTAACGTGATAGAAATACTAAATATCTATGATGTAAGCATATATTTTCTAGAAAGCATGATAAATATGTTGATAATAAATTAACTGATCAAAGGTCCATATAGAGTTATAGATACATTTCTTTTCCAAAAAGTAGTTATGTAAAATTCAAATAGCAGCACACAATAAGATCTTTATATTCCTTCTTAGTCATTTCAGGGAATAACATGTTTAAATAAGGTAAAAGTAATTTTAATATTAGTAGTTTACTTAAAAGTAACCTTAACTAATACCCAAATATAAAAACCTATATACACACTCTGGCATTCCAAACCAGCTAACAAACCATTGAAATTTTGGTTCAGTATTATTTTATATTAATCTTTTACTCTTAATTTCCTGGCATTAAAATAGAGATCCTTAGGGACTGAAGTGGTGACTTAGCTGTTAGGGACCCTGCCTGAGGGCACAAGAATGAAAGTTCAAACCCCAGCACCACGTACACAACAGGGTCAGAGCAACAAAAGCCACATGAAAAACTAAATAAATTTAAATCTTTCTCGATCTCTCTCTCTTGTTCGCTCTTGCTCTCTCTAAAAAAAAATAGAGATCCTTAAAGAAAAAATATTTTTACTCTAGGTAAAACAAAATTTTGGAATCAAACTCTTTAGAGAATGGAAGTTGTCTATAAAGCTTATACATAAATTAGGCAAAAACCGTAGTTTCCATTGATCCTTTTTCTCTCTACCCATTTCTGTAAATTCAAGTCATGGTCAATGAATGGAATTTCCTTTTCCAACAGGTATTGTTATGACTAGTTTCTTTATTTACTGGTTTCCTCTACACTTACTATCATTTGCCAAAGGGTTCTGTTTTATTACACAGACTATGCTTTAAAATAATTTTTCACTCGTGTGAATGTAATTTAGTACAACTACTGTGGAAAACTATATGGAGGTTACTCCAAAAACTAAATACAAAAGTATCACATCATCCAGCTGCTCAATGTGTGTGTGTGTGTGTGTGTGTGTGTAAACTCAGTTGTGGAGAAAAGATTAAACTGAGCCTGGCCAGCAAACCAGCCAAGCTTGTCAACATGCCCAATGTATTCCTTTCTGTTTCAATTGAATCACCTTCATTATCATTTCCCAGATCATCATCGTCACCATCATCATCATCAATACATTGAACAACGGCCATGCAAGTCCAAACAGTCATGCCAAATTGAATGCTAAGCACTTCAAGTACATTAAATTAAGTCAAGTAATTATCTCTTAAAATTTTATTATCATTGTTTTGGAACAATCTCAGTTTCACAGAAGTTAGATGCCCAATGTTTAGTTAATGTAAAAGATAGAATTCAAATGCTAATCTGGTTAAATTTAAATCAGAAAAGTTAATCACTGCACTAAACTCCAACCATTATTGATATTTATTGAGTATTTAGGGTGGAAATTACAAACTTAAAACTCCATTCCATCCATAATGCAATTTAGTGATCTATTGCAATTCAGATCTAAAGATTTGCCACATGCATTACAGATTTAAGAACACTGACCTCATTTTGGAAGAGCTGAATTCTCAAAACTTTATAGGAACTATTCTATTCATAAGTTAATGTTATGTGGTTGAAGATAACAAAGGAATATAACGTATCTTTGTTGGTTATATTGAGAAAAGATTAACTCTAGGTATAAAAGTCTGGAAAGCCATGATTATGGAAACAGGTTATTATTAACAGTAGCTGCTGTCCTGAAATGAGAGGAGGCTGTGAAAATGACAAAAATAACATAAAAACGTATGTGATTTGATGTTGTAAAATAAACCAAGTATTTGAAGAGAAAAAGTGGAGAATTGTAAATCTCGCACATTTCAATTCAGTAAAATTGAGAATGAACTGTCACATGCATTTAAAATTGGTTGAGTCACATTTTGCTGTCTCTGCCCAACCTGCTGCAACTCTTGGGTCATGGATATCCCAGATCTAGCCTGGAAACAATTCAAGGTCTGGTATTCAAAATGAAAAGCAAAGGGGAAACCTAAATGTGAGAATAAATTATGTATGACCATTCAGGCTAAAAATCACCAATGTAACCGTAAATATGATGACTTTTTAAAATTAGTGCTTATTAATTACACAGAGTAGTGAGTTTCATTTTAGCATATTATTTATGTATATAACACAATTTGAATAATTTCTCTCCCCATTATCTCACATTACCCTCCCATCCCATGTCCCCATGATTTCCTTTTTCTACCATAATGGTCTCCCTTTTACATTCATGGTGAGCTGTTTTTTGTTCCTCTAGCTTCCACATGTGAGATAAAACACGTGATATTAGTGTTCATGAATCTGACCTATTTCACTTTAACATGATGATTTCAAGTTTCATCCATTTTCCTGCAAATGATATAATTTTGTTCTTTATGGCTGAATAATACTCCATTGTATATACATAAGTACAACATTTTCTTTTCCCATTCATCTCTTTTTTCTTTATTCTTTTTTTTAAAGATAGAGGGACAGTGAGAGAGAGAGAGAGAGAGAGAGAGAGAGAAAGCATGCAAAAGAGAGAATTAATTTTTATTTAGTTTTTCATGTGACTTTCGTTTTTGGTGCTCCAAGACTTTGTTGTGTACTCGCCCATGCCAGGCAGGCACCGTAACTACTAAACCACTTCTACAGCACCCATTCATCTCTTGACAGAAACCTAGGCTGATTCCATAACTTGGCTGCTGTGAATTTTGCTGGTAAACATGGTTATGCATGTATCTCTAAGGTATATTGACTTTAATTTCTTAGATGAATACCCAGGAGTGGTATATTTGGATCATACGGTAGTTCTATTTTTAATTTTGAAGTACCTTTATATGCACTTCCATAGTGACTATTCTAATTTACATTCCCACCAAAAAAATGTATAAAATTCCTCCACACAACTTTATCAGCATTTTTTGTCATTTGTATTTTAATGATTCCAATTCTGACTAGGGTGCAATGGGATCTCAGTGAAGTTTTTTGTATTTACGTGGGGGCTAAAGATGATGAGGCAAAATTTTTTTCATGTACTTGTTGATCATTTGTACTTTTTTGGATCAGTTCCTATCCTGTTATTTGCTCTTTTATTTATTTATTTATTTTTTGCTTTGCTTCCTTTAAGTGTTGGTATTAAGTTGGTCTTTTTTTCACATTTTTATATATTTTAGATATTAGTCCTTGTCAGAAGAGTAGCTTGTAAAGATTTGCTCACATTATGTAGGTTGTCTCTTCACTCTGCTACTTTTTCCTTTACTGTGCAGAAGCTTTTTAATTTGATACTTAAAACTTTATTGATTTTTTTAATTTAAAAATAGACAAGGACAATGAGAGAGAAAGAGAGAATCAATTTTATTTTGTCTTTCATGTGGCTTTCGTTGCTCAGACACTTGGTTGTGTATGTGGTGCTGGCATGTGAACTTGAATCCTTGCACAAGCCAGGCAAGTGCCGTAACTGCTGAGCCACTGCTCCCGCCCTTCTTTACTAATTCTTGCTATTATTTCCTGGTTTGTAGGAGTCCTGTTCAAAAATCATTGCCTGTGTTTGCGTGCAGCAATGCTTCCGCTCTCTCTTCTTGTAGCAGTTGCAATGTTTCTGGTCTTATACTTAGGTCTTGGAACCATTTTTTAAGCAGTCACTGTTTTTCACTTGATTTTTTCCATTTCTACATTTTAATTGGTGTATTATAGTTGTACATACTGATGGGATTTGTCATGACCTATTTGTACATGCACACAATATAAAAATATAACTTGGCCAATATCCCTCCCTAACACTTTCTCCCGCTCTCCTCTTCTCCTACCCTCCAGTCCCTTTTCTGTACTCTACCAACATCCCCTTGATTTTCAGGAGATCCAATACACACACACTTACCTTTCCTTTCCTTTTTCCTCTCTAGCTTCCACATTAAGAGGAAACTTAAGACCCTCGACCTTCTCAGTTTGGCTTATTTCATTTAACATAATGTCTCAAGTTCCATCCATTTTCCTGCAAATGACATAATTTTATTTTCTTTAAAACTGAATAAAACTCCATTGTGTATATACCACATTTTCTTTATTCATTGGTCCATTGATGGACACATAGGCTGGCTCCACAGTTTAGCTATTACAGATTGTGCTAACATAATCATGGGTATGCATGTATCACTATAGTATGATGATTTTTACTCTTTAGGATAAATATCAAGGAATAGTACAGTTGGGTCCTTTGGTGGTTCCAGGTCTAGTCTTTTGAGGAATCTCCATACTGATTCACATAGTAGGATTACTAATTTACGATTCCACCAACAACGTAATGTGCATGCATCAGACTGCATCAAAAGCCTGTTGAGTTAGAGGCACAAATGAATAAGGTCTTTGGAAGGTGCCATACTACAGGATAAATAGTTCTGGGTAGGGTGGCATGACTGTTTTGTAATTAAACAGTGTTAAGCATGCTATGATTAAAATAAGGCTTTGATTAAAATTGAAAACCTAATATAAACCAAATGTAAAATGGTAACTAAAATTGTTCCATGATTGGATTTACGTCAAAATGTGGAATATAAGTAGGTTTACAAATAATTTGTGTTAGATTTCTTTTTCAGCCTTCCTTCACATGTAGATGGCTCAGTTTTCAATTTCTCTAAATTAGTACAATGTAATTAGGTTTTAAGCACATAATTTCTTTATTTTAAATCTTTGTTGGATAATATACAACCCGGAAAAATCAATGATTTGATAATGTTTACTTATAGACAGTTTATGACAATACATGCTTATTAAGCTGTAATAAAGCTTTGCTGTAGATCAGATTCCACCCGCAAAAAAACAACACAGTAGACAACATCTGCCCACAAGCAGAAGCACAGATTAAAATGTGTTTTCTCTGTGCATTCTGGCCTAGGGCAGCCAGGTAAGGAACAACTAAGGTATGCATACCACCCTTTTCTTCTCTGGAGTCATTAATAAGCTATGTCACTCTTCCTTTCGTAGGAAGAAGTGAAGTTTAGTAGAAAACTAAGCCACAAGTGTTCTATCGAAAGTCCCTGCACTTTGGGAATATGAGATGACAGAGTGGAGGTCTTTCTCTAATCCTGACCACTAGGCATTGATACAAATCAGAACAGGATATGAGATCCATGGCTGTGCTTTACTTCTGTCCACCTGACTCCATTGTGCAGTGAATGCAAAAGACTGAAGAAATGATGGAAACACAGGGGACAGGAATATAAGGGAGTGGTTAAGGTGCATCAACTTATTCCAATGCCAATTTAGCAAATTCCTAAAACCAGTAAAGCACTAATGAAGAAAGAAACTATAAATTATCATCGGGGATAGCCCGTCACCTGTCCAAATTGAGAGGATTTGGGTACTGTTTTAAATCACAAGCAACAAATACCCCAAAATCTTGCACATGTCAAAGGCGCAAAAATATTTATCAGATATTTAATGAACCGATTCAGTAATGATTTAAGAGACTAAGTCCTCGTCCTATCAAAGCCGTATATGTAGTATTCATAAATTCACAGGTCAGAAATGTGAATACATCACTAATCATTGAGGCCAATGCAAGGTTTCTCATTAGGGAAAATGATTTAATCTTAAAACAGTTGCAAATATAATTTCTATAGATTCTGCTCTCATTATAATATCATTTTTATTATCCATTCACACACATTCACATGTCATAAAATAGAGGAATGATTATACACGTAGAAATGATAACCATCATAATATTTTAAATATTTACCAAATAACTCATACATTGTTAAAGTGCAGACATCATACAAGGTTAAAACATATAAGTACCAAAATATACGTTCAAAAAGCTTAAAATAGCCACCTTTAACCATCAATACAGTGAAAGACTTTGAGTGTAAAGACTTTGAGTGTAAAGAAAGATAAAGGACAGATTCTAACAAGTCTAGTCAAATGCTAGACAAGTCAAAGCACTGCAAATGGCATTTATTTCCTGCTGGGATCCAGTGGCTCCATTTAGACATGTCTTGGTACAGTAACAGATGCTCCGTGTACCTCCCTGAGGGCATGCTCTATGGCTCTGTTACAAACCTGAACCATTCATATATGTGCTTTGAGTGTGTAAAATGTAAAATGGTAACTAAAATTGTTCCATGATTGGATTTATTTCCATGAGAACCTAGAATGGTCCAGACCAGTAAATCTCCTTGTTGTTGGTTTAAGGCATCAGAGTTGGTGTTAAGTTTCCCACAAATGTGTATCTAAAATAACTCATACTGTGCTCATGTGTAGTTGGTATCTGAAGGGAAGCATGTGAAATGCATTTTTTCCTACAAACTTTAAGCTGTACAGCTTTTTTAGTCATCTTTATTGCAGGGATAAAAGTCAAAATTTTCCATTGAAAAAATCATATATGCCATAAGGTTTCAAATATGTTATTCATAGTTCACATATGAAAGCACACATAAAATACAAAATAAAACAATTCCTTTTCAAAATACAAAATTAATAAAAGAGTCCAACATATTCAGAAAAGTAAGTGAACATATGGTATTTTCTTTTCCCCAAAAGAGAATAATAATGTTATCATCTCAATTTACATATTACATGCTTTAAAATGAAGCAAAATTGAATTTTACCTCAACATTCTCTCTCCAGTTCCCTTGATTTAAGGAAAAAAATATACATATATAAAAATAGGCTTGCCTTATTTTGTTGTTACTTTTACTAAATAAATTTAAAATGAAAAAGAAAGAAAGAAAAGAAGGGAAGAAAGGGAGAGTAGGAAAAAGGAAGGAACAGAGAAAGGGAGAAGGAAAAATAGAAGAGGGACATTAAAGAAGGGAAAGAAATAGGAAAACTTTGTATTTCTATTAAAGGATGTCTATTCCTGTTAACATTTTCCTACCACAAATAATCTTCTGAAAATAGAATGATCAATTTTTATTTTCAACAATGCACTTTAATATTGAGATTAGGAAAATCTGATGTTATTATCATTGTATTGAGTGATATTAACATCTGCTTTGTTTTCTAAGTCACTACATAAACCATTAATACAACAACTGAAATAGAAATTGTAAAAGCCAAGAAATGTATAGCAAAAAAATGCATTACTTTAAAAGTTCCTTTATTTAATACTAGAACTGTGTGGATAGCTCACAGTGACAAACTAGCTTTGCAATATTATTTTAAATAATATTTCAATTTATATGGAAAATATTCATTTGAATTTATAAATTTGTCTAGACAAATTCTAACCATCTGTGCCAGATTGCATAAAGTATAAAGACAAACAGATTGTGGAGTCTTAAAGAAGAATAATCTAGTATAATAGGTTGGGTGATAAAAGTTGGAATGATTTCCCCATTTCTGATCTGAGTAATTACATTATGATTTTCATTAAACAGAAGAATAGAACTATAGTACAGGGTAGATACATAGTTAGGAATGCGTACAATAAAGCCAACTTAAATTGTGATTTGTTAATCACATGAATAAGCATGTAGCCTCAGAGAGAAATACGTTTTATTTAAAATGCTCTCATATAGTTTTTGTCAGACAGAATTATAGCTAAGAAACTCATTTCATATACATATATGATGCTGTTTTTATATTCTTAATTGCTGTCTTTTTTAATCCTACTTTTGTTAAATTTACTTCTTAACCAATACATAAGAATAAAAAATTATACATATAATGGGGTATCATTCATTGCATGCATGAACAATGCTTAAATCAAGGTAAGCATATCTATCTCTTCAAATATACCCTGCTTTCTTAATGTGGACTTTCAAGCCAGATGGATAAAGATTCTTTTTCTCTCTCTGTTGTTTATCAGCCCTGTGTTTTAGGAGCCATTTGACCTCAATGGTAGTGTGACGGAGGGACAGCAAATTAGCATAAAGAAAAAAATACACAAAGAAAAATTTAAAAATAACAATGAAAATGTCAGCATTATAAGGTAGAAAACATTTGTTACACATAAAAGTTTTAAAAACTAGAAACTCCTAAATAATAGAATTTGCCATCTCAAGATTTTGCATCTGTTCATGTGTAGCACTATGCTAAATTGAAGACAGTATTAAAAGTAGCTAACCAAAGTAGGTAACAGGATATGTTCATAAAATAAGTGTCAGTTGGGAGATATGACAAATGTTTTTAACCATGCCATGTGATTCTGGTCAATCAAAAGGCAAGTATTATCAATACACCTTTAAAATGCCCACCCACTCCCCAGTTATGATGAGGAGCTTAGCTCAGGGTATGGTGATAGGGTACAGGAACTTCTTTCAGAGTTACTAAGATCTAAATGTGCTAGACTTTATATTTGGTAATAATAATAAAAACAGTAACAATAAGAATAAAAAATATCTACTTTTATGCATTATATTAAATATTGTGTAGATCTTAACTCATTATCATTGACAATCTTCATTCAAATATTATTTTCAATTCCCACTTTATAGAAAACTGATATTTATTTCTAGATGTTAATCCATTTACTAAAGTCCATATAAGCAGGTTTTGAAATTATATCTTAATCCAAATAATGTAATTTATTTGAGAGTGTATCTTCCTTCTATAAAATGTGATTATATTAACTGGCCTATCATAGACTTTGATATTTCATATATCATAATGCAGAGGACATATTTCAAACCCTAAAATATTGATGGTCATTATTATATAGATGAAAAAACTATAGTCATCTGGAAAACACAGAGATTTTTTCAAATCATTTGTATATGGATTGGAGAACAAATTAATGCAGGTATATTTGGAGTCAGTATGATCTTGATTTATAAATAGTCTGCTTATCAGAGGGAAAGAATATATATCTCTACTTTTTTCAAAATTTGATTTATGTGTTATTTAATTAAAATTGACTTATACAAATTATAAGACATGGTATTTGACAATATATTAGGAGAAAAACATAAACATAGTGAGGTATGGTGAGAAAATTAGGACATTATAAACAACCTCTACTTCAATGTCAAACATAAACTAAGCTCAAATGAAGTAGAATATCATTTACCAGTAATCACTCACCAAATAATATTTGATGAACCTACACCAAAGAGAAAAATTTTAAAGGCAAAGAGGAACCATTTTACTGAGGATATACAACAAAATATAAAAAGAATATGTGAACCCTTAATATGTTTGATGGTAAAATTGGATAACGTACACCCTTTGTACCTATGTGCTGAGATGGTACAGGGTAATTGTATGATTGGAAAGAAACGAAAGTATGCTGGGGAAAATTGTTGAAATGCTGACACTGATACAGGTAAATCAACCTTGTGGCCACAGAGAGAAAATCTGAAATATTTTTTATTTCCATTTGAATAATGTGATCTTCAGGACCTTTTTTCTTTTTTAAAGATTCAAACATAAATAAATGCAGTTGAAACAAAAAGGACATTTGTTAGTTAATTTCGCTGGAGGAAAAAAAACTGACATAGCCCAAAAAAATCCCAAGACAATGCCTTCTTTTCTGTTTCTCTTTGCAAACTAAACTCATTCTCCCCAGCTACATCTAGGCACTTTCATGGTGAGCAAATATAGCCATTATAGTCCAGGTCAGTAACCTCAGTAGAGAAAATGTTTCCTTCTCCCGTTATATGTATAATATTCCCTAGAAAAGATTCTGAATATGCCTCATGTATATTATTATCATTTATTCAGCAAAATAATGGTTTTTTGTTTTGATTGTATAATTATCTCCTTTCAATAAACACAGTAGCCAAATGAGCACACTATTCTTTCTCTGAGTCTCTTATCTAACAGATAAGAGTTATTATCATTTACTTAAAAATTTTAAAGATTCTGTATACTACTGTTTCATGAAATAATAAAAAAAATCTCTTTAACTGAAAAGTAATGTCCATGTTCAAGCGTATACTGACTCAGATAAACTGTCAGGGTTTATCCAAAGATTCGCTTCTTAGCTATTACTGAATTTTTTTTATTATGCTACTTATGTCCCTGAGAGATTAATTGGTGTATGAGCTTATTAGTAGTAAATTGTGAATGAATGCTACTAACTGCACCCTTGATGGACATTTGAATTACCTAATTATCATCTACACTATGAGTACAGTAATTTGTAAATAATTCAGCATATCACAAACAATTTTAACTAACCGCATAGGCCCGAGAAAATTTAATTTAGTCATCACATGAATTTATATGGCTATTTGATTACTTTAGTTATCACAGGCAAGGGTAAAAAGGAGAAATCAAGGTTGGGAAGAGTATTTTAAAAAGTATCAACTTGGGAGGATTTTTTTAATGACATGACTTTAGTAACTGAGGATTGAAAGAATACATTATGATGTCAAGAATGAGAGACTGATCAAAAAACTACGAAGGAACTGTCACCTAAACCATTCTCAGAGAGCACATAAGGCTATGAAGTATTTGAATTACAACTAGCCATACTAGAAAAAACAGTTCTTGGATCTTAAATGTCTGGCAAGGCCCATAAATGCTTAGTCTTCCACTTGGCACTTTTGGGAAGTGGTATAAACTTTAAGAGGTGAGACCTAGTGGGAGATTATCCAGGAAAAATAATTACATTGAAATATAGAGTGAAAACATGGAAAATGCATCATATGATAAAAATTTTACCAATTGAAAAAAAGAGAAGATTAAATGCTACAAAGAAATGAGTGATTGAAATGTCATATTTCTAGACTGCTATGGCATTTACATGTGTATGGATGTTTCAAAACTGAACTATACAACTCAATTGGATGTATATTTTGACATAAATTATTTGATTGGGAAATATAATTGCTAGAATTTACCTGACACTTTGCATACATTCTTAAACTTCTCCTTTGAACCCAATAAAATATAAGACATAAATCCAAAATGAAGCAGTCTCTTGTCCCCAGCAGAACAAGAGAAATGGAGGTAGGTGTGAGCTACTGAGAAGATAGACTCAATGTTTGAATAGAAATATAGGTTAAATCCTTTCTCTCTGTTATGGTTTGCACGAAAGCTGTCTCCCAAAAGCTCATGTGAGACAATGCAGAAAGACTCAGAGGTAAAATGATTTGGTTCTGAGAGCCTCAAACCAATCAGTGAGTTAATCCCCCTGATAAGGATTAACTGGCAACTGAAGGCAGGTAGGGAGTGGCTGGCGAAGGTGGGTCATGTCTTTGGGGTGTATAGTTTGATCTGGCATGAAGTCTCTTCCTCTTCTCTCTAGAAACACTTTCTGCCATGATGTTCAGTCTCACGTGAGTCCCAAGGAATGAAGCTGACCTTCTATGGACTAAGACCTTGGAAAACCATGAGCCCTCAAATAAACTTATCCTCCTAAAATTGTTCTTGTCAGTTCCTCTAGTCACAGCAGCAAAAAAGCTAACTAAAGCATACTCCCTTTATCACAAAATATTTAAAAAGTGCTTCCTGAGCAAAGCCTACGTAGACTCACCAAAATCTAAACTAGAAACCAGTTCATTAGATAGGGGTTACCTTTGGTAAACTGAGCTCTGGCTGCATCCTCTAAGTGAGCTCAGAGTCAGAAATTTCATTATCTGTATTGCAGAACAGTTGCAAATGTAAGTTTTGGTTTGCAATTCTGCAGCTTAAAGAGTCTGGAACGAAAACATTAAATCATTTCAAAAACAGCCTTGAAAGCTGAGAGTACATGTGAAAGAAGATACATGTAGAAACTGACGAAATACGAATTTGAAAGTATAAGAGAAAGGTCAGCAAAAGAAACTAAGTGGAGAAAATGGCAAAAATAACTAAATAAAATATTTTAGATAGATAAAAGATTTTTGAAAAAATGTTTATATAAGGCCTTTTTAAATTCTCAAAAGATAAAGGCACAAGTGAAAAATAGAAATTTTAATAAAAATAAAGATCAACATGAAAAAGAGCAACTTATCCTGGAAGTTAAAACATAATTAGTGAAATTAGAATTTTAATATTCATGTTATAGCAGTTCCCAAAATGTGCCTAAGCAATGGCCATAATAAGGATAATGCTGGAGGAAATGTTGAATAGTTGATGGTTGAATATTTTTCAAAACAGAAGTGATATGAGTTCACAGGATGAGGAAAAAAACCTAGGCAGAATTACATGGATAAGGCGTATTGATTTTTAGACACAGACCATACTGAAACTATCCGCAAAATATCCAGTGTGAATGACAAATTTTAAAAGCAAAGCAATTATCAGATTAGTCTCAGATTCTTCATTCATTCTGCAAGTTAATTCTTGCAGAAAGTTAACCAATATCTAGACAACTTCAGAAAGAAATAGTTGATTTTAGAATATTTAGAAGTAAGTCCAACATCTTTGAATTATAATGATAATAAACACTTTCAAAGACTCAAGTTCAAAGACACTTTGATACTCAGAGAACACATTTTCCAGGTATGAATATACCTTGGTTTTAAATTAACCTGTAGATTCAATGAACCTCCAATTTAACCCCCAATATGATTTTTCATTGATTTTGACAAAGTCATTTTTTTTAAAGAGAGAAGGACAGTGAGAAATAGAGACAGAGAGAATCAATTTTTATTGAGTTTTTCACATGGCTTTCGTTGTTCTGACACTTAGTTGTGTACATGGGTGCTGGGGTTCTAACCCATGTACTTGCGCATGCTGGGCAAGCGCTGTAACCACTGAGGCACCACTCCAGTCCCAATAAAGTCATTTTTTAAAAAGTATATGGAAGAATAAGAGCCAAGTACAGCCGAAATATTTCTGAAAGTTGGTAACTTGCCGTAATAGATAATGGGAGTTACTATGAGACTAGAGGATAGCAATTGTTAGTGTGATACTGAATTATAAATAGATAAACACTAAAACAAATGAATTAAAAGAACTCAGAAAAAGACTCACATACTCATGGGATGGAGATATATATGCAATATATCAGTGAAAAAAAGAGAAATAATAAGTAAACCTGGGAAACATTGTCTGTAAGAAAAATATTAAATTATAAAAATAAGAAATCAACTCTGTGATCTAAGGGTCGATTGTCTCCACTCATCTGTGGAGGTGGGGTCTAGACCCTGGACAATGAGAAAGTTGGTCTAGTAGCATGAGTTAAATCCAGATAAGATGTAATGCTTTACAATCTAATACTTTTTTTAGAGTTATAATGGGAAGGGGAAGGGAGGGATAAGGGAGGGTAATTGGGGGGGGCACTCCTGGGGATAATTGCAATGTCCAGAATATATGCATATTTTATACACATTTTATGTTATTTTGTTAAAATCTTGTAAGGTTGCTCAAAATAAAAAATTAAAAAAAAAAAGAAATCAACTCTGTGAATTAGAGATTTAAATAGTTCTTTAATTTTAAAAAAATAATTTAATGTGTGAAATATATGACTGTTAAATAGCTAAGAACAAATTTTACACATTTGTAGTAATAATGGTTTCTTAAGCAAGCAGCAAAAAATATTGCTCATAAGTACTTGTTTAACAATATTTTAAACCTTTTTTTTCTCAGAGACGGCAAAGACTTCACTTATACCCTCAAGGGAAATATCTTGTAACTTACAGGAGAGTTCTTTAGGAGATCATCTAAGGTAGTAGTTACAGGAATCCCTCAATCTTCATGGAAGAATGACTGAGATTCAAATCCTAGGGTCTGGGGAACATATTGATCAGGAACTTGAGAAAATGTGGTAGAATACTGTTTACGGAAAGATTTGGGAGAAAGAGGTGGATGTTTCCAAACTTAGAAAGGAATCAGTATGTAGGAACATTTAAATCAGGAAATCTGAACCACTCTGAGGTTATATAACTGCATAGCTGTCTGGTAACAAGTTGGTTATGTTTGATATATTCCATCATGCCAAAAATGAAGACTTCTCTGTCTTGATCAACCTTGCTTGCATATTCCCTACTATGATTAACTGTTGAGGAAAAGATCTAAAATTTGGAAAAGGAAAACTTACTCTGGCTAACACCCTGACCTTTTTTCCTATTGGAATATTGTATCAGACAGTCTCAAAATTTTCTCTTCATTATCCCTCCCCATACTGTGGTTCAAAAGCATATGGTTCCTTGCAGTTTTCTAATATTTAAAAGCTAGATAGGAGTGAAAAGTTTTGTTATGGCTTGGATGAAAGGTGTCTCCCAAAAGATCATGTGATCCAGGAAGGGTGAGGAGAAATGATTGGGTTATGATAGCCTTAATCCAAATGGTGAGCTAATCCCCTGATAGGGATTAGCTGGTAACTGTAAATTGGTAGGACATGGCTGAAAGAGGTGGGTCATTGGGGCATGCCTTTGGGTATATATTTTAGATTTGGCATGAAGCTTCTCTCTCTGCTCTCTGAAGCCATGCCTTCCACCATGATGTTCAGCCTTACCTTGAGCCCCAAGGAATGGAGCCCACCTTTCAGGGACTAAGACCTTTGAAACTGTGAGTCCTCAAATAAATGTTTCCTCCTAAAATTATTCTTTTAAGATCCTTGCATCACAGTAATGAAAGAGTTGACTAAAACAGGTTTTTAAAAAATAGTTCTGCTGGACTTTTTCCTAATGGAACAATACACTATTGATAAAGGAAGTCTTTATTATTGCTATTATTAAAAACAAAAATACAACTCCTTCCATGCTCATCCTACAGAAGAATCTCTCTGAAACAACATACAACCAAAAGTGTGCCATCTTGCCCCCTGAGTCAGCCACATGAGTTCTGTCTCCATCTGATCCTTCATCCTCCTTCCTCAAGTTTGTCAAAGCCTAGGGATCAAAGACAGTCAAAACCGACAGTGAAATTTTCATATTTTTTTCAACTGAGAAATGTTCTTTTCCAATCTCTGCAAGGATTCTTAAAAGGCAGAGTGGAATGAGGTTATCATCTTTATAAAACTCCCCCTGCAGAGGTTGGGTTGCTTGCTTTCTTCCAAACACCACAATAAAAGAGGAAGAAACAGTAACTGAGGACTTGATCGCTAAGCATGACATGTGGAGATGCCCTTCTATTTTCTGTCCTACTGAGCTGTTAACAATTTAGATTTTCTTATTAAGCAACTGTTACTGAAATAAAAATAATCAAGACAGTCCCTTTGGTGACAAAAATTTAAGCCTCTCAAACATAATGGAAAGCAGACCTGCTTCTGCTTTTACACTTGAGTGTGAATTGTAGGGCTTTCACTCATTCAGGTTCCTCAGATATCGGTATTAGTTGGCTTATTTAAAGTATAGTAAGCCTCTATTCTTAAATCCAGACTTTTCTTGTCTATTAAATATGAGTCTTTAGAATGACTTATATTTAATAAGATTTTCCTTGAGACTTTTAAAGCACACATAAGCCATTTGCCGTTGTGATTTTAATGCAGCCATCCTTAAACTGGAGAAAAGTTATTTAAAAATAACAAAATTTTAATAATTTAGAATTTGCAAATGGTTTGGACAGCAACCCTGTGGGAAAGGCAAGGCAGTATTATTTAACCATATTGTGAAATCATTTGACCCTCTAGGTAGCAACAGCCACCTAGAACCCAAGTTTCCGTTTTTTTTTCTTTTTTTAAACGACTAGCCCTTTAGCCAAAATTCTTTCTTGAAAATTGTTATATATCAGAAAATCTTATACAGCACAATAGTAGATTTTAATTGAAGGACTCTAAATGAGAGTAAGTCTTATTTATTATTGGATTAAACTTGAAGTGAAAGTTGACGGAGACGAATGGGTAGGTATGATACTTACACGTGTCAAATCTACTGAGTTAAGGAATGTCCAGACAGCTGGTAAAACATTATTTCTGAGTGTACATAGAAGGGGAATTTGTAGAAGAAGTTAGCATTTGAATCAGCAGACTGAGTAAAGATCTTCCCTCTCTAAAGTGGGTAGGCATCATCCAATATATTGAACAACAAGGTAGAGGAATGATGAAGTAATTCTCTGAACTGGAACATCTATCATCTTCTCCGGCCCTCAGATATCTTTGCTCTTACCTTTGAAGTCTTCAGGCTCAGAATGAATTACATCACTGTCCTTCTTGGGTCTCAGGCTGACAGATGACTGGAGCTCTCCAAAGCGCCAAAAACATCCTCCATTATCACCTGAGCTCATTCTTATGAGAAATATATCTCTACTCCTCTATTTCTCTATCTGCTTACCTACAGATTCATCAACTATTTCTTCAGATACTATTGACATTGTTTCTGTAGCTAACCCCAGACAATAGGATAGGAGATAATTTTTTAAAAACTAGAGGATTTTTCTTTTCAATCTAAAAAGAATATAAAGAATATATCATTTTGGCTATTTTCAAATAGAGTTCAAATAATATTAAATAGACTTGATAAACCAGTCACAGAAGTCCAAAATGTGTAATGAAGAACGAATGCAATGTAATCATAAAAAGCTTATTAAAAGCAAAGACAAATACATCATGCTTTAGAATGCATTTAATATGGCCAACGTTAGTTTGGAAATTACATGATTCAATATGAAATCATATGGAAAATTTATTTCAATAGAATTGAGTGTGCTTTACACTAACATTTATAGCATTCATTTAAAATCACTGAAACACAGAACTTTTGTCAGTATATCTCTGTTGCTTAATGAGCAGTTATTAACTTACTTGTTTTACAGAAAATTGATGATATATAAGCAATTATATGTACATTAAATAATTGGTCTATAAATACTAATTATAATTAAAGAAAAATTGTGCTTTTATATGTACCTTAGGCCACAGAACATAATGTAATAGTTTTGACTCCTACTGATTAGTACTTTAATTCCAATGATGATGTTGCCAAAAACTTTAGCAAAGAAAGTTTCTTTTCTAAAATTCTAAATTATTAAAATTTTGTTATTTTTAAATAACTTTTCTCCAGTTTAAGGAAGGCTGCATTTCAATTTCTAGGACATTATTATCTATTAGAAAATTTTTCCTGATGTTATTGATTGTTTCAACATAATTAGATTCAGCAACCATTTGTTGAATGTGGACTATATGTCAAGCATAATGCTAAGAACTAGGATAGAAGGAGGAATCATCAGCTGTCAGTAGTTATCATCAATGATGCATTAGCAATTGTTGTATATCTCCATGCTGCTTAGTACACATTTTTCCTTAATTAGTTAAAAAGACTATAGTGAAAATGAGTGATCCTGCAAACAATATTTGATATTTTAAAATAGTATAAAAATAAAAATTATTTTGTGGGTTATCTTTTTAAGTACTATTAAATGTAAGAATTGTTTTGTTTTGCAACATAGGCAAAACAAGATTTCTTTAAGCAGAAAAGCATGTAAAGTTACACAAATAATCCCTCTTGTTTACCATATTCTATTTATCTGAAACCAAACAAGCTGTGTGATCTCCATTAGTTACAGTTTGCTCATTTATAAGTTGATTTTTTGTGTTTGGGAAGAGAAAGTCAAACTAAGTGAATCCTATGGTTAAACATTTTTTTCTAATTGACCAAATAAAATATGAAATTTTCAAAGTTGTAAATAAAAAGAGACAACTTTTGAGGGGATTGGAATTGCTATATTTCAACAAGAAATCATGAACAAAAGATTGGAATTAAGCTATCACAATAATGTGACAATTCTAGTTGGGAACAGAGCTGGTAACTAGCAACTACCCTGAACTGATGAAAATGTTCCGTAGTAACACTTTTCAAAACCATTGATCATGTATGGTTATTAGGAGATAAAAATTTTACCCAGAGGTACTGAATAACTAATTTATTAACTGTATTTTATTTTGATTAGTTTTCTTATAAGTGAGTAAATTAATGGTCTATACAATTAGTATAAAGTTAACACAATTAGCACAATGCTCATTAAGTAAGTTTGCAAAAATTAGGTATGAATATTTAATTATTTAATTGTAAATTTTCTGAAATCTAAATATTGATCAAGTTCTCCAACAAAAATCCAAGACTCAATTTAAGATGTGCTGTCATTGTAAAATATATACCTGGATTTCAGGGACTTAATATTATAAAACAGATGATAAAACAGTCAGTAATTCTTCAATATCACATATTTAAATTTTATTTTGAACATGTTGTGGCAAACTTATTCTCAAAATTAATTTAACTGTTTCTGTAAACATGTTAACATTTTTAATGTACCAACAAAACTTTAAAATTAACTATGTGCCTTCTAGAAAGATTTAAATATGTGACTCACATTATATTCATTTTGTACCACACAGTTCTTCTCCACGAAATAATACCTTATAGGCACTCTTTCCAGCCCTCAATCTTTCCCTTATTTTCCTTTCCTTGGGACAAAAATGTCCTGCCTTATTACCATAATCTCAGCCTCTTACCTTTCTTCACTTAAACCAAAAATTCAAGATCATTAATACAGTTATGCTGTTGTTATTTGCTCTTCTCCCAAATGACTGATATCCTTCAATATTCATGGTTTTAGAAATTGCCGTGGTTGAGCATTTTAGCTTTTAAAACATTTATATATCTATCGAGAATCAAACCAACACTATCAACTTTTCTCTTACTGTAAAACACATGTACCTTTATGTTGACTACAATGTTCAGTACACAAATAGGGGTTGTAAGAAACAGAAAATTCTTTCCTGATTTTCTAAATAAACTTAATTTTTTTAATACCTCCCAGGAGTCAAAATTATTGTCTCAATCATTTCAGTATTCTCGCCTCCTGCTATTTCTGCTACACTAAAGGTACAGAGCACCAGGTTGTTGGAGTTAATATATCTTGTCCTCAGTGTTATCTGTCTACAAATGTATTTTCTAAGATGTCCATGTTTGTGTCCACGTCCCAGGCATTAGTCCCTTCATCAGTGCTATGTTGCCCCAGAATGATCTCTGAGGCTATTTTCTCTTGGCTTGTTCTGTGGCATTTACAGCAGTACAGCTTTCTGAAGCTTATGAGCATCCCTGATGTGTGGGCAATTCTATGTGACTGTCAGCGGTTCTTTGTTATTAAACATTACCAATTTCTTTACTTCTTTCTACAAATCTGGGATATCTTTAACAGAATACATCATGTGCTAGCTATATGACTTTGGCAGGTTACTTTGTTTCTATACCAGAGTTCGTTCATCCTTGTAAGAGAAGAATAATATAGCTTATATGTTAGTTCTGGGGATGTAGAGTTAAAAACTTATAAAGGTGTGTCCTATACATTATAAAATCTCAATAGTTGTTCACTTTCACTTCCTGGTATCTAGATTCTGCTAAGTGATGTGGAGTAACAAGTGATTTTTGAGTGATTGAGATTCTTTGAATAAATCTTTCATTAATTCCAGCTAAAGATATATGATTTAGATTGATCTGGGATACACAGAATTAAAAACTAATTGTGCATGTTATTACTTCTGTCACAACAAATAGCAGCAGCCTGACTCTCACGTACACAAACAGCAACATCCACTTTCCCAACATACAAAAATTATAAGTTATAAGGCAAGAATTATTGTCTTTCAGTTTCCTGTGGGAAAATAAAAAAAAATCTTGGTATTATCTTGTTTACCTCCTATGGCAGCCACTATAGGTTACCTGACCCAACTTCTATTTCCAGTCTCATTCACTCTTGTCTAACTGCATTAAAAAGGAAATAAAGACCAACAGTTCAAATCACCAGCTTTCCTTTCAGCTAGAGAAGAAGCCATATAACAGTACAAAGTGGTATAAGCATAACTCATATAGTTCTGTTAGATTTTTCAATTTGGAGGGGAAGTAGTTGCAGGGCTGCAGAGGTAGCAGTAATTCTATAATTAAAACTAGAAGTTTTCTGATTTTTCATGAGTTTTCTTTATGATGAAAAATGAAGAATGAGTAGGAAGAACATTCCCCAGAGAAATATTAGCATAATGGACATGGGACAGAACAAATCATAAGGCTCATAAACAAGAACTTCTTACCCTAATTGAGAACAGAGAAGATTAACTGCTTTTAGGTGACAACCTCCAACTGTGAGCTGTGAATTATTGGAAGTGACTTTAAATCTATCCCAAGCCATGTGCCACCATGTGATTGCTTCAACAATCATGCCTGTGAATGTCAGCATATTTGAAAAACTTTTCTGAAAGGTAGCCAATGAGAAACAGCCTCATTCTGATGCTTGTACTTCTGAGCGTCAGTTTCTCAACATTCACCACTTTCGGAACTTGATTTCTAAAACCCCACGTAGGATCAGTATTTTCTGTGTTCGGAGTCACTGAGTTTAAAATTACAGCCCTTCCTACCTTAGCATGGAAGAATCCTTGATCTTCTCTCTTTTCTTTCTTCTTCATTTTTTTCCCTGTTTTTGAATGGTGCCTTTTTAACAGTGAGTATGAAGAAATAATTGAAGTCACAAAGAGTTCCTGCAGGAAAGATAGAGACAAAGATGGAAATCCATTAGGAACCAGACAGTGGAAGGCCTTCTTAGCCCTGCATTGCAAATTTAACCTGTGTACCAAGATTAGTGAGGAGTTATCAAAGGATTGTCAAGTGATATGGAGGGGAGTGATATGATAAAATTCACATTTATAAAATCTTGTTTGTAGCATCAGAGTAAATGTGGAATTGACAACATTCAGTGGAGTTACTCCCACAAATAAGTCAGGTCTGTGTAGGGAAAGAATGATGTCAGTTTGAGTTGTTGATGATATTGATATTAGGGATTATGGAGAGAAGTTAGCAGATTTGAGAGTTGGTTACAAAGTAAAATCAAAGGAACTTATAAATAAATAAGAGATGTGAGTACGAAGGAGATGGTATATATAAATCCTTGTTTTGAGATGGTTAGGGTCAATAAAAAAGAATAAAGTTGGAAGTTGGAAATGTGTTTTCACATGGTAAGTTTGAGATGTCTTCGAGATACTAAGAGAAGATTTCAAGGAGGCAATGAAATATATGAGTCTGGAGCTTGGAATACAAAGTCATCTATGTTTGAGGAACTCCTTATATTTCTGGCTTAGAAGATTCATCTATAAGGGACATAAAGAAGAGATACAGAATCATGGTCAGAGGGGAGGAAAATACAGAAAGTATGGAAGGTAAATAGAAGTGAGGGTTAAATGATGTTGAACACTGCTGAGTGATCATATAAGATGAGACCTGAAAAATAGTTGAAGAAATTAATAATGTGGAGGTCACTGATGCCCTAAGCCAGAGCTGTTGTGCTGGTGTGATGGGAAAAGATTGTAGCTAATTATGAAAGGGAGGGAGGAAATGCAAATAAAAAATCACTAAGGTAGCCATACCCTTCATATTTCATTGCAAAACACTGTCTAGGGAGACAACTGAAGAGGGAAAGAGGAATTTGGGGGACCATGTTTTGTTTTTAAAGAGAAAATTCAGGGGCTGGAGCGGTGGGTCAGTGGTTTCGGTGCTTGCCTGGCAAGCACGAGGACCCGGGTTCAAACCCCAGCACCATATACACAACTAAGTGTTGGAGCAACTAAGGCCATGTGAAAAACTAAATAAAGTTGTTTCTCTCTTTCTCTGTCTCTCTCACTGTCCCTCTCTCTTTAAAAAAAAAAAAAAAAGAGAAAATTCAAAGTACTTAAAAAGCATCAAACCTGCACATTCAGTAAACTCTACCTTGTATTAACAACTACTTCCTAGCAAGTAGTTTTTCTCTATACAAATAATAATCAAAACATACATTATAGATTCCCACTTTAAACAATTCACATTCAATTAGAACTACAGTGAAAGAGTGGACAGTTTCAACTTTTGTATCCCAGTCTGTCTTAAACATTTGTCAGCCTCAGAATGTGGTTTCTGATTCTTAATTATGTTTTATTTCATAAAAAAGTTTTGCTTTTATTTCTTGTTAACTGTTAGAGCTTCCATAAGTAATAATATTGAGAAAAAGATGTTGATAGCATGCATAAATATATTTAAACAAATATATTAGCTTGGGGAACTAGAAGGGAAATTGTAAAGCCAGCTTAAAAGAGATAGAACTGTTCTTTTTGTTTTGTTCTATTTTATAACATTGTTCATTGGTTTGATTGCTATTCTGTAGAAATGTAAGTTAAAGCAAATAATTATTTTTGAGGCAGAATATAACTACCACAGTTCAAAGGGTCATCTGATAATGATGCCAGAAATCTGAAAGCAATAGATACTAAAAGAAGAATGCATGAATATCAAAGAAAGACTAAAAAGAAAAGACTCAGTATTCTCTTCCTTAACTCACTGGAAAGAAAAGGCCACTAAAATCTTAGCCACACAGAAGTGTTGATCATGACATTTGAATAGCACTCATAAATACTTAACGCTATTCTTCATTTTTGCCACTCTGACCGGAGTGAGGTGGAATCTCAGTGAAGTTTTGATTTGCATTTCTCTTATTGCTAGTGAGGTAGAGCATTTTCTCATATGTTTATGGGTTTTTGGGACTTCCTCCACTGAGCAGTTTCTTTTTAGTTCTATAGCCCATTTATTGACTGGATTATTTGTGATTTTGGTGTTCAGTTTTTTTAGTTCTTTGTATATTCTGGATATTACCCCTCTGTCCGAGATGTAGCAGGCAAAGATTTTCTCCCATTCTGTAGCATCTCCCTTGACATTCTTGACTAAAGCTTTAGCTGTGCAAAAGCTTTTTAGTTTAATTGCATCCATACATTTATTCTTGACTTTACTGCTTGCACCATGGGGTCTTGTTAAGGAAGGCAGTGCCGGACTCTATGTCATATAGTATAGATCCTACTTCTTTTTCAAGCAATTGTAAAGTTGCTGGCTTAATATCCAGATCTTTGAAACATTTTGATTTAATTTTTGTGCAAGTGAAAGATAAGGATCCAATTTCAGTTGTCTACATATGGCTGTCCAATTTGTCCAACACCATTCATCCCACTCCTGGGTATTTTCCCAAAAGAGTTAGAATCAGCATGTTATAGCGATACATCTTCATCAATGTTTATAGCAGCTCAATTTACTATAGCTAAATTATGGAACCAACCCAGATGCCCCTCACTCAATGAATGGATTCAAGAACTTTGGTACATATATACAATGGAATACTGCTTGGCTATTAGAGAAGACAATGTTATGGCATTCACAGCCAAATGGATGGAGATGGAAAAATTATGCTAAGTAAAATATCCCAAACTCAGAGACTCAAGGATCGAGTGTTTTCTCTCATTTGTGGAAGCTAGAATACAACCAGATACAGTATGATAGATGGCTAAGCTAATATTAACCTCAGCTCGTATGAAATTTTACACAAAAAGAAGGAACCTGGCCTAGGATGCTAGGAGATATGGAGAAGGGGGCTGGGGCGGGGAAGGGAATAGGAAGAATATGAAGAATATCAAGTAGACTGGAGGGAGGCAGTAGGGGGGAATCAATTCAGAGGGAAACCTTTGACTTCCATGAGAAGTCCATTTAACACGGGAGTTTAATAGCGGGAAGCATGGAACCATAGGGAACCCAAGGAGGGGAACCATGGAATGGCATCAACCTTGGCTTGCTCTGTGATTATACATTTGTTCTTGATTATTTGATAATGATTCCCTACTAATTGTAAGCCCATATTTAACGAATAAAAAAGAAGAAATACTTATGCTATGCAGTGAATGGAGGAATCAACAAATATAGCAGACTGACCATGGTGAAGCATTAATTCAACTACAGGTCATTGTAATGTATAGCTTTTGAATATCTTGCTGAATCATATCTGAAGTTCTTTGGGTAAACAAGTGCTTTAGCAAAAATGTACTGCAAATACTCCTTATTTAATTGGCTTTGCCCAGCATGGTAAAACAAGATCAACTGAGTACAAGAAATACAGGGAACAAAGACTTGTATAACATTTGGAAGCCTTTCAATATTATCACAATGTTAATATAAAATGATGTCACTACCATTCAAACTTCCAAATACAGCTGCCTGCCGCTCTCGCTAAATCTCAGGGACACAACAACAGCACCATGTCAACTGGGAGATGGAGCAGAATGTTAGCTGATTATCTGCTCCTGGTTTAGACTTGGTACAGTGGATCTAACTTGACAGAGAATTTTGAATCACTGAAATTTATAGCCAATATTAAAAGCATTCTTGCCTTCTAAGTTAACTAAAAATAGATCAAATAACTAACATATACTGAACATTTACTATTTACCACAAATTGACTGATATCTTTGTTTATACTATCTCATGTATAATCCTAAACAAATTATGAGGTTGATATTATAATTATTATTTTTCCTGTGAGGAGACTGAATTTCAGAGAATTTAACAGTATTTTACAGGTCACAGAGAAATATGACAAAGCTGGACATTAAACTAGTACAGTCTAACTCCAGTGTCCTTACTTTAAATTGCCAATATAAAGAAAATGTAGGTACATTAGTGGGATAGTTTTTATAATTTTAATGTATTGTATAATCTTATGTAGTACATTGCATTTCATGTAGTAATGCTTCTTTTTCCAAACTAAAATTATATTATTTTTTCATTTCCAATGTTAAGATTTTATTCCATATATGCTACTAGATATTTATTCTTATCTATTTTACATTTTATTCTGAATTTATAAAAATATTTCTATTTATTAGGAAATAAAAATTTTTGTTTTAAAAATAAAAACATATATTTAATCTTCACTTTCTGTTTCACTATTTATATCCCTAGCGGTTTTGCTTTTTAAATTTAACTCTTATGCTTAAAATGATTTTTATGTTCTTAATCTCCTTCTTTAATATTTAAATTACCTTTCATGATATTTCTTCCTACATTGAAGATTAAATGTATTCAGAAACCTTTTTTTCATAATAAGAGCAAAATAGTGGAAACATCCTTTAAAAAGGGTGCTAGACTTGTGCAAAAATAAAAAACATCCATTGAGGTAAAAAATTGAGAGGGAATGGAAACCGGAATAGAAAACTGAAGTTCTAGTTATGTATTTCCTGAGGTATCTGTTTACTTCTGAAATCTATGGGCTTAAACATTAAAAAGTCAAGGCCTAGGAGACAAAACGTCCCATTTATTCAGAGAGCGTGACCCAAATGCAGACTTCCACACAAAATCCATATACTCAGAAAAAACAGGATGGAAAAACTGCTTATACTTCATAGAAAGGCAAAATAAATATTACTATTATGATTTAAGAAGCCAACAAATTAACACTGCATAAATATTTTGCAGAGATTCAAGTGAGTTGCAAAAATAAATCCTTACTAGTTCACCTAGGCTGTGAGTCTGTCTTTGCTGGAGGGTAGCTGGGTGAGTAAGGAGCTGCTAATCCCAAGTGAGGGCTCCCACCACATGGAAGATGGCAATGATCTTAGAATGCCAGTCATTAGACGTAGGAACCCACAGACTGGCTCACTTCATCTTCTACAGATTCAGTCACTGAGAAATACTCAACACACAAGGTTCCTTTTGGAACAGTATTTTACTCACAGAAAGCAAAGATGCAGTGGTCTCCCATGGCCAATATTTCCTTCACAATGATGGATACTTGGCAAGGGACCATATGCATCCTGTTCATGTTGCAGGAAGAGGATGCACTTCTTTCCCATGGGGGACACTATGTGGGACTGGTCAAGTGCCACACAATCCACATGCTTAACCAAAACAAGAAAGTTCACAGTGTCCCCAGAAAAGAAGTCTTCTAAAACAGAAGACTCAGGGCCAACTGATGGATTGGCACCTATCTTCCTTACAAAAAAAAAAATATCTAGGTCTAAAGTAATGACTAGGCATTCTTGAGGAGGGGCCACGGTAGTAGAGAGAGAAAATGGGGCAGAAGAAATATTTGAGAAGAAAACAGTGGGTGGTTTTTAAAACTAATTGAAGACACACACATGCAATGAAAGGAAAAAGAAAAAGAGGGAAGGAGGAAGGAAAAGAAGAAAAAAAGAAAGAAAAAAAAGAAGTTATGAGAACCCCCAAAATTGGTAAGTCCCTTGACACACTGTTTCCCCAAAACAAAGAGAGAAAGGGCGAAGAGGGAAGAGGGAGAAAGAGAAAGAGAGTCCAATTTGCAGTATCAGAAATGGAAATGAAGGATCATTACTAATACCACAGACAGGAGAAAGACAAAAGATAGAAAGTAACCACAGGTGCTATGACCTGCATTACAACTGAAGTTCACACGCTTGTCCGTCCAGTGGGAATTCAAAATGTTAGAGCAACTCTGGAAAAGAGTTGGAAATTTTGAGAAAATATATGGCCAGTAGATTTTTAATACAGAAAATATTAAGGAATGTTCTTCAAACAAAACAATTATAACACCAGACAGAAAGCTGAGCATACAAAAAGAAAGGATGAACACTAGGAATTGTAAATACATTAAATAAAAGCAATGTTTTTTCTAGTTTTTCATCGGGATTAAATGTAATTTATTTGACAGAGGGTTTGGCAGTTTCTTCTACAGTTAAACACATACTACCATAAAATATTGCAATCCGTGTCCTGGATATTACAATGAGAATTAAAAATACAAGTCTGCACAGAAACCACTACAGAAGTGGTTACAGAAGATTTATTCATAATAGCTAAAATCTAGAAAGGAATACAGCATGAAAATGGTAAACAGATAAATACGTCACGCTCCATCTAGACGATAAGATTCTCAAAGAGATAACTGGGCAATAAGTAGACCCAAAGTACTGATATATGCAACAATATAGATGAAATAATATGTTAAGTGGAGGAATCCAGATACAAGTAAGCTACACAGTATGTGGTTCTATTTATAAGACATTCTACAAAAGGCAAAGTGATAAGAGCTTAAATAAGATAAGTGGTTTCCAGGAGCTGCAATAAGGGGAGTAATTCAGTTTGCCTGATTTTCTTTTAACTTTACATACATAGAATCTTACAGATTTCTTTCTGTCCTCCTTCCTTCCTTTCTCTCCTTTTTTGGTTAAGATTTTGTTTCTAACCTTCTATACATTTATGTGCAGAGATTTTTTTCATTTTTATTGCTATATATTTTCCTTATTTTCTTGCTAACTACTAATTGTTTTACCACATTCACATTTTAAAATTACAACATAATAGCCTAAATGGATAAAATTCTTATTTAAGTCATATGTAAATCTTACAAAATTTACATGGGATTTCCTTATCAAGTCAATTCCTAAATACACATTAAAATTCATGTGTGTCAATAAAATGCATTAAATTATTTTATGAAAAATACTAACTCCCTTTTATCACTTGATCAGTTTGGGATACATTCCAAATATTATCATATCTGCATTGCTCCCACCTCCCTACTCCCAAGTTTGTTTTTCTCTGGAATTTTTTCCCCTGAATATATCTTCTAATGTTGAACCTAAAGTATTTTCACCCTTCCCATCTGTGAGACTCAAAACATCAAATATGTGTCTCCTAGCTTATGTTGGCTTGCCAAACTCCCAAATGCATCATGATCCTATTTGAAAGAAAAGTAAAAGGGAAGTTTGGCTCTCAAAGCAAACACAATTTAGATGACAGGAATTCTACCCACTGACTGCAGTACATTAGGCTATCTAGAATATAAGGTAAAACTTTTGAGAAAGTTACCTTCAATAAGTATAGTAGACAGAGCCACAGACAGGTGGGTTCACCTTAAATGGACAGGTTCTAGCAAGAGGGCAATCAGAGAATCATTTAGACTACTCCATAGTGAATGTTTCTGAGTGTCAGAAACCTGCACACATCGAGGTAATATGGTTAGGGTTAAACTTGACTGAGTATTGAGTTTTCTGCATTTTATTGTGGCAGTGAAAATCATGTCATGAAATCTCCATTTATTCCTCCGTCTAAGGATGTTCCTAATTAATCTCTTATTCAAAAGCCACCAGTATTATATAAGTAACTGCACTATATCACGACATTGACTAAAGCCCAGAAGCAGGTTCCTGTGGCCTAATTAATTTTTTAAAGCCTTTTACTCTGCGGGATGCTGCCTACCTGGATCTTTGAATGAAAGGATATTAATGAAGCGGCAATGCAGATGATTATATTGAAAGTGATGAAGAATTTATTAGGAAGACAGCCATCATGGCTGTGCAGTATATGAAGCATAAAACTGCTATAAGTAATGACAGAGTGTAGTTTAGGCAAGTAATGGGCAGCAGAGCTACAAAAGAAGAGCTTGGAGATATATTATTTAGTAATAAAGTTCCCATAAAAATTGAAATATGAGGTGGAAAGATTAACATGGTCATACAAGTCATCTTTAATGTCCATAGCCAAGTTCTGCCTTTTAGAAAGAGTAAACTGAATTTATGCCTGCGACAACATGTAAGTCAAAAGCCTTATTTATACATTTCATGCAAATGACTGCAGACCTTTGGTTTACAGTTACCAAAGTAATGTTCAGTAGCGTTTAAATTTATTACCTTAACATTGGATCGGGAGCTGTATTTCTACCTGTCAAGTAGCTAACATTTGTAGGTCATGTCATCAATAAATAGACTGTCTGTGGCTTACAGACCCCAGCACTGGTGCTCTCAAGTCTATGAACAAAAGATTTTACATTTTGTTTTTCCTCTTTAACCTATATATAGATGTCTCCTTGTTTGCGACATAATAATATTTTAATACAGTTAATTGACACCATGTTTTCCCATTCACTTCTACAGAGCAGATGCATAGAACTCTCAGAGTGTTAAGAGCATGAACTTTTAATGGAAGTAGACCTAAACTAAAATCCTGACAGTCTCTTACCAGCCAGATGACCTTGGTCAAATTACTGAACAAGTTTGCCTCATATTTTTAATCTGTGAAAGAGATATACTAATACCAATTTCATGAGATTATTGCAACAATTAAGTAAAGCATATGCAATATATCCAGTCTATGGTAAATGGCCAATCAACTTGTATTATTACAAGTATTATCAAATACGTTCTGTGTAACTTCATAATGGTAGTGGCTTCAAAGTCCTGCAAAAGAGGCAAAGCATTCTTTATTCCACATATAGACATATCTCAGCTCTGTGCTTAAAGTTGAAGGCCTGCAGGTTAACGTGTATCTAATTAGGTATGTAATTAAATTGACAGCCATTAGGATTTGACCCAAATGTTCTAAAAATTTCTATCGTTTTGATTTCTCAGAAGTGGGTATAAAATTGATCTACAGTCAAAAACAAAATTAAATTTCAAGAGAAAAAAAGATAGATATCTGAAAAACATTTTATTCTGAATTTGAAATATTTTCCATTTAAAGTTAATCACTTAGAGCAAGACTGACATTTTAAATAGAGTAGTCACGGAGCCATCACAGAGAGAATAACATCTAAGCCATGGCCTGAGGGAAGTGAAATGGAAGCCAGGTGAGACCCAGGGGAAGGAGCATCAAGGATAAAGGAACATTCAGTGCAAACACACTGAGGTGGAGACAGAAGCGTAGCAAGGGAGGGAGCGGCTAGGCAGTGTCGTCTACCAGAAGCGCAGCCAATAATGTTTGCATTATGTATAAAAAAATTAAAACCCTAGCTAATTAAAATTTTACCAACATCATGCTTATGGATTCTAAATAATATTGGTGATAAAATCATCCTTCTGGGGTGAGGGATCTGTGTTGGTCTAAGTTCTGAAACAGTGCTGTGATTTCTGTTGATCCATCCAGGTGGGTGGTGTCCAGGGGCCCCTCTTCCGCATGCCACGTTGTGGGAGCGAATCAGGAAGCATCAGAAAGAGGGTACATGTGCCTTGATCTTACCGAATGAACAAAAGTGGCTGGGGATGGGGTCAATGAAAAATAGCATAGCTGGAATGTGTAGGGCTCTGGTCTCTCTAAAGATGTTATGCTCCCAGATTTTACCTAGGTTGCACTCTGTGTGAAATGGAAAGCCAGTGGACAGGTTGTAATTGAAGAGTTTCAAAATATCACTCATGTTCCCACAAACCGAGTGGCATGGTGAAAATAGACTTTAGGGTACAGGAACAATGATTATGTCAGAGAAAACAATAAAGATGGTGGTTGTTCTGACTACCTCCTATTCATCCCAATGGCAAAGGGTGGATCTCCATTCTCAATAGTACAGAATGGCAGCAACACTACAGTTGACCCTTGATAAAGGAGAATAATGGCAGTTTAGGAGTCACACATGTTGATAGCCTGGGAGAGGAGGATAGCATGTACCATGCAGAGCCTTGCAAAGGATGTACTTGGGAAGGAATGAACCAGAAAGAGCTATAGGAGGCAGGATTTAGAGTAACTAGATGGTACTGAGCCCCTGGTTTTCCTGAAGCATGTGATTGGTTTATTTGAATAACTTTGCATGCTGGAAGAAACCTTGTAGGTTGAGAAGCAGATAAATGCACCTGCCTTGGCTATTAAAGAAATAGCTAGAAGGGAGCTTTTCCCATTGGATATGGCTCCGAAGATCAGGGTCTGTTAGTAGGGTCTTTGAGCCCCTTAGGATGGAGTGAAGTGGGAAATCAGTGAGACATAACCAGATGCTGAATATATCTTGAAGGTAGAGCCAGCAAGAGTTGTGGAGGAATTGGTCATAGGGTTTGAAAGGGAAGAGTCAAGTATAATACTAAGGTGTTTAACTGTGGCAAATGGAAAGGTAACGCACATGTACTGAGATGGGAAAAACTGCAGGTTCTGGCATACATCTACACAGTTGAATACGACACAGTTGAAACAAACATTGTGCAGATTAATTAGGTGCTGGTATGGAAACATCTCAAGATACAGTAAGTAAAACAAATGATATGTGGTATCTAGAATATTTGTTAAAAAGGGAGAGAAAAATAGATATTTGCATTGGGTTGCACATGGTTTTAAAAAAGAGAAAATATACAGGAAGCAAAAATAAGAAATGACCACAGCTGCATGTTACAGGTAGAGGATTGAAACTAAGCCAGTAAGAGCAAGAACAAAAGACGAAAGAGAAATCTGTTGACTGTTTTAATAATTTCTGATGTTTGTGAAATATGAATACATTTTAACTTAAAAGTTTTAAAACGTACAGGCAGAAATCCTGTTTTGACTCTCAAAATTATACTGTTAAAAATAATCATATCATCATCATTATCATAAGAAGAAGAGGAGAATTGATAATTATATCAATTGCATACCTAACTCAAAAACCAACAGAAAGAATCAGAAACTCATGACTAAATTATAAATACAGTAGTCTCTCCTCACTCTGATCCATGGTTTTACTCTCTGTAGTTTCAGTTGCTTTTGTTTGACAGTGGTCTAAAAATATTAAATGGAAAATTTCAGAAATAAATTATTCATGAGTTTGAAATTGCATGCTGTTGTGATTAGCATGATGAAATTTTGCTCCATCCTTCTCAGGATGATTATCATCTCTTTGTCCAATTAGCCACACTGTATATGCTACCTGTCCGTTAGTCACTTAGTTTCCATCTCAGTTATCAGACCAACTGTCAGAGGATTCAGGTGGTCTTTGAGTAGCCATTATTTTACTTAACAATGGCCCCAAAGCACAAGAGTAGTGATGCTAGTAGTTCCAGTTGACCAAAGAGAAGTCATGAAGTGCTTCCTTTATGTGAAAAGGTGAAAATTCTTGACTTGAAAGAAAAAATAATCATATGCTAAGGTTGGTAAATATATAGCAAAAATGAATCATCTATCTGTGAAACTGTGATAAAAAAAAGTTGTGCCAGTTTTGTTATCTCATCCCAAACTGCAAAAATTACACCCACAATGTGCTGGTTAAGATGGAAAAGATGTTACATTTGTAAGTAAATGATCAGAAAACACATTCTGATTAACAGCAATACACTATTCCAGAAAGCTTGAGCTTGTATA
The DNA here is from genome assembly GCA_004027875.1 of Aplodontia rufa. Lineage (NCBI taxonomy): Eukaryota > Metazoa > Chordata > Mammalia > Rodentia > Aplodontiidae > Aplodontia > Aplodontia rufa. The sequence continues at coordinate 48,161 of PVKS010003186.1, read as the reverse complement.
AGGACTTCAGCAAGGGTTCCCCTGAAACAAGTAACACCAAGCCATTTGCTGCAAATAGTGGATGGTTCCAAAGAAATAAGGTTAGCGTGGAAAACACTTTTTAAAAAATATTGGGACATCTCTGTCTTCCAGTGAAAACCCTGCTGCTTTGTTGTGATGAAATTGGACCCTTCTTGAAGCAGACACCCAAAAGAACTACTTTCAGAAAACCACAAAGGAGGCACCAGGTGCCAGACATGGAAGGACAGACAGAAAGGAAATTATTGCGTTATACATGTTCTGCTTTGAAAGATAATCACCTAAAAAACAAACCAAAAAAGCATAATAAGCTGTGTGTTATGTTAGCTATTGATAAATGTTTAACAAATCATGCAACACAGAGGGAGGACTCTAGCTCTGGGGCTCTGATTTCCAACATTTTTCTACTTCCTGAGTACATATATACTCTCTTCATGGCCAATAACAACTTGACCTCCCTTGTTCCTTCTTTAATGATCTTTGTTTACATAGATAGTAGTTTTTGAATTGTATCATTTTCCTTCTTTCCAAAGAATTTCTTTTAACATTTCTTTTAACGTAAATATATCCACCACATATTCCTTCAAATCCCCTTTCTTTCTGACTAGGTCTTTATTTTTCCTTAAATTTTAAAAATGAATATACATGGTATGTTTATTTCCACACTTTAAATATTTCACTCTACTCATTTTTACTTGCATGATTTTTAATAGAAATCCAAAGAATCCTTATCCTGGACAGTGAATATAGTATTTTTTTTGTCCTGTCTTGTTTCAAAATTTTCTTCTTCATCTTTAATTTTATGCAGTTTGAATATGACATGCATAGGTTTAAATTTTTTTGGCGTTCATCCTGTTGCCATCCTCAGAGGTTCCTGGACTTGTGGTATTGTCTACGATTAACTTTGGAGACTTTGCCATCATTATTACATCAAACGTTCTGGTGCTTTCTATTTGTTTTCCATTTCTGGTATTTCCATTGTACATGTGTTGCACTAATTATAATCATCTCACATTTTTAATATATTGTATTTTTTCTTTCTTTGTATCTTTCTACTTCAATTTTGAAAGTTTCTATTGATATTTCATCAAACTCATTCTTTTCTCAACCATGTCCAATCTAATGATGAGTTCGTCAAAGGTGTTCATTTCTATTAGACTGTGTCTTGATTTGCAGTTTTTTTTATTCTTTCTTGTGTTTCCATCTCTCTGTTTACATTACACATCCGTTCCTGACTGCTATCCTTTTTTTCCCATCAGCATATTCATATAGCATATTAATCATAGTTTTATTTAATTTCCACTCAAATAATTCCCACATGTCTGTTATATCTGAGTCTGGTTCTGATACTTGTTTTGTCTGATTATACTTTGGGCCTTTTTTTTCCTTTTTGCCTTTTAATACATTCTTAATTTTTTTTCTCTTTTTTTTTGTGAAAAACTAGTCATGATGTGTTGAGTAAAAAGAACTCCGGTAAATAGGCCACTAGTGTGAAATTTTATGTTTATCTGGATGGTAGTCAGCTTTTCATCACTGAGGAAAAATACCTGAGAAAATCAATGTGAAGTACCAAATATTTATTTTGACTCACTGTTTCTAAGATTTTTTAGTTCATAATCACTTGACTCTGCTGTTTCTGGACCTGTTAAGGTGAAGCAGAATGTCATGGCATGGAGCATGTGGCAGAGGAAACCTACTCACCACATAATGACAGGGAAGGAGAGAGAGAGAGAGATAAAGGGGCTGAGAACAAAAGGACACCCTCAAGGCATCCCCAATAACTTGCTTCCTCTATCTAAGCTCTGCCTCCTAGAGTTTCCACCCCCCCCAATAACCTATGAAGTTATGAAAGGAACCTTCCCGATCCAATCACCTTCCACCTCTGACGGCTGCTCTATGAGAGCCAGTCCTTCAACACATGAGCTTCTGGGGGCTATTTCAAATCCCAGTCATAGCAATCTGTCTAGGAATTTTATTGGGTTTGTTGTTTGCTGTCGCTGTAGGTGTCAGATGCTAAAATTTCTTCTGTTGTCCTTGTGTTTTTGCTACTGTCTCTGTTCTCATTATGTATTTGGTTTGGTCTGCTTTTTGGTTGTTTTGTTTTGTTCTTGTCTCTGCTATCTTTGGGTTCACTAGAGATTTCTTTCTATATAAGGTCTGAGATGTACAGTTCACTCACTTGTAAACGCTGACTATTCACAGGAGCCTTACTGATATGGTGGCAAGGTATATGGGGAGGGCAATGTTCTGTGAGCCTGATGATTAAGTCTCAGTATTTTGGTGAGTCTATGACCTTGGGTTATGACTTCCAAAGTTTATGTCTGATCTGTTACTTACCCATATGTGAGACAGGAAGAATAGAGAGGATGCTATTTGATCATACTTTATTTTTATTCATTCTTTAATTACTTGGGTATGATTTTATTTAGTTTTTTAAAATTCTTTTTAATTATATACAACACCAGGATACACCCTGAAATGATCACAAAAGCAAGGAACACAACTTGCTCAAAACATGCTTATGATAGTCATTTTTATTTACTACTTTTTGTACTATGTGCACACAACACTTTCTTGTCTCTTTATGTATCACATAATTTGTGCTGAAAATAATAATTTTTATTAAAATAATCAGGCATATGTGAAAATCAGAATGCCTTCTCCCCAGAATTTTTTGTTGCTCCTGAATATTGATTTAGTGATATTGCTGTGCTAATTCTACACTGTCTATAACACTTTTCCTATGTGGCCACTAAAGCTCTTGCTTAGTTAGCTTAATGGTCCACTAGAGATTAGACAGATTTTTTTATACCTTAAACAGATAAATCTTTCATCTTTTGGTCAGGGTCTCTGTATATGTATTGGGTATGTCCTTAACACAGTGTTCTGTGTTAAGGACAGTTCTAGCCTTCACTTAACTCCATTCCAAGATTTTTCCTTTACTTCAACACGTTAAGTTCAACTCATGTGAAAATTTAGGGCCTCCTGGTGTCATTTCTAGATATGTACCAATGCGTCCACGTGGCCCTGCAGTTCCAGTTCCCCAGAAGTATACTGGAGCTTCACAAAGTCCCTATAAACACCTTATTCTCCAGTTTTTGCTTTTAAGATGTTTGGTTACCCTCCTGTTAACCACAATTTGTGATGCAGACACAGACCGATGTTAAACAGTCACCATTGGTGTTTTGTTTTGTTTTGTTTTGTTTTGTTTAATTGTCCTGTGAGGAGGCTTGTTCATACTGAAGAAGGTCTCCTAGACCTGATCACGCTGTTTTCAGGGACTTGCCACGGTAGTCAAATAGTGGCAGATTCTACCTGAAGAGGTCTTTGGGGCAGCTCCAGACCCATTCTGTTCCTTCCAGTGACTGCCATACTGTTGGTTTTCACCACTAAAATTATTGTAAGGCTGTTGGCTTTCAAGACTACCACAGAAATGGGGACAGTAGGTGTGGCTGGGGCAAGCTAACCCTCCGCAAGCTTTTTGGAACCATAAGCAACAGAGGCATAGGGGGTGAATCACTGCTCCCAAAAGGCTTGCTGTTCTTTGTCTTTTTGAATAATCATTATTCAAATTGTTGTAGTCAGTACAGTCTAATTATAAAGGCACTGGTATTCAATTACAGGGGCTATACCCTGATGGCCTTATCTAATACTAATCTTCTCCAAAGGTCCCACCTCTAAACATCCAAGAATACATTTCGATCTTAATTCCTCCCAAAGTGGAGTAAATGCTAGCACCTGAACTCTAAGGGCAAACACTCCAACTCTATCCAACTATTGTGCTCTCCGTGTGTATACCATCCCTTGGGCCTCGTTGTATTATTCCTGTGGGACCTGATGGATAAAGGGGAACTATGTGAGCGGGAGCTTATGCCTCTTGCTGTGCAGTAACAAAGTCCATTGTCTGTGACCCTGGAGTCTGTGTTTCCTGCCAGCATCTGTGAAAATGTGGCAGGCTAACTTGATAAGGTAAAGTATCAAAACTGTCACAGTCCCTGACAGAAAGAAGAGCAAACAGGATGGACTACACTCCTAATCCTGTAGCTTAAATTCTAATTGGAAGCAGACAGCAAACAATTAAATAATCAGTGATTGTATTTCAGATGAGAACTTTTAAAAAGAACTGTGGTAAGTGCTATGAAAAATTAAAGCAGTCGAGCTTGCCATTCCAGAACTTCACAGCTCTCATACCCCAGTCATTTCACCTCTGAAACTTCTCGTATTGTTTCACCATGAATTCTGGGAGGACCCCTCACATCTAAGCTTGTCTTTTGCAATTCTAGAATTTCCTAGAACAGTAAAGAATTAAAGAAGCTTGGAATTCAACTTCTCCGTGGACAAATAGTCAAATATCCAGCTTGCGTTTTGTTCTGTCTCCCTTACCCCCAGGTCCTCAACTTGAAAGGGTAATATTCCAAATTAAGTGTTGACTTTTGACATAGAAGTGGGCAAAATGGGATATTTTGCTATATTTATTTGTTTTGTTTTGTTTTGTTGAGGTACCTCAGGGCAAAATTCTCCTGACCAAAAAAAAAAAAAAAAAATCCAAATACTACTGCATTAAGTTAATTAACATTTTGTGTTCTGGAACTTTGAACCAAACTTCTGTATTAGGCATTGGACTTCCCTTGGTCTCGATTTTTCCTGTTAAAGGAATGGCTGATTAAGAATAAGGTCTGAGTTTTAGGATCTTGTATGTATAAGCATCAATGGGCAGTCTGATTCTATGTAATATCCAGCACATCATAATTTTTTTTAATTAGAAAAGCTACAGAGAGACAGATTCTCTGCCTAGCAATCAGTCCTTTTGTATATCTTGCCTCATGTTTTTTTAAACAAATAGAAAATGCTATAAAAGTTATTTGCATAATTTAACACAAAACAAACATAATAATGTTCTTTTTCTAGATCTACATAGTTTTATGTTCAAGAATACAATGCCATTTTCAGACACAAATTACTTTACATATATTATACTGCTTCTCCTTCACTGTAGGTTTAAAGTTTATATAATTTCAGCTGTTACTTATTTTGTTTTGTCATTGACTTGAAATTATTTTGGGGTATTTCAAGAAATAAACTTATATTGTGAATCATTTATGTGTTCCCAGTATGCCTAACTGGTCTGATGTTCATATTATTGCCTCGTTTTTTTGTTACTCTTATCAAAATGTCTAAATTTATTCATTTAACTCTTATTGAAATTTCTTATTTTCCCTGGTGAATGCTTTCTCCAGATTAGAAATACTCTGGGCCAATTCTAACTTCATGACCGATTATATTATTTTTAGACATTTTTCATATCTCTCACAAATCAAATGTGTATCACATATAATCATGTTTGCTATTACTTTTAAATTAGCTGTTTCGTATCTTAAAAGGTGTAATGATTATTTTCAGTTATCCAAATATCAAATAAATAACCATTGCAGTACTTCACACTTTTTTGCTCTGTAGTTTTATTGCTCTTGCCTTTCACTTTGGTTCTACTCTAAATATACCTCAGACTCCTCAGATAAATCTTGAACGGCAAGCAAATACCATTAGTGAGAATATAAAAAGCCAAGAAAAAAGACAACATATTGCCCTTGTATTTGTGTATGTGTGTGTCAGCAGGGTGAAACCTGAGCACTCTACCACTGAGCTACACGCATCTCTGTCCTTTCTTAAAAAAAAAAAAAAAAAAAAAAAAAAAAAAAAATATATATATATATATATATATATATATACACACACACACACACACACAGAGACTTAATTTGCCCAAGCTGTTCTTAAACTTGTGATTCTCCTGCCTCAACCTGCCAAGTTGCAGAAATTATACTTGTTTACTACCATGCCCAACCTCTATCTTGTTTTGTAATTTTTTTCTGTTTTTCAAGAGAAAAATAAAACATTGTAACAAGTACATGCTCACTTTACTAAGGAAAGCATATTTTTTCCTATAATAGGGAAACATTTTCTGGCATTTCTGAGTATATTTTCTATTTTTAATAATCCAACTCTTCCAGTTCCCAAATAATAATAGACCCTCAAAATATGAAGGGAACAATTGTTCTATTAGCCAGACATGTGTACATAAGTACTTTATAATCATTTCCCAAAAATTTCACATACATTGGCATGCTAATTTTCATTATTCTTCAGATGAGGAGATTGAGATTCAGATTACATCACTTATGATAGCTAAATCAGAAATTAAATGAAAGTCTTGGAATTTCCAAGGCACATGTTCTTTCAGTGTACCTTGTCACAATTTCTGTACATCTCAATTTGGACCAAAGTCCAACCAGATTCCTTGCAAGACACAAGTAATTCTTTTATTCTATTCAATTGCAATTTTTTTTAAGGTTGCCAAATGTAACAGCTAGAAAGCATTGAAATAGGTACATTACTTTTTAGTTGTATCTTGCAAGGAATCTGGTTGGAAGCTCATAGCATTCTTATTATGCATAGAGTTCTGTTTTTCTGTATGTGACCTTCTTTCGCATTTCAGCCATTTTTGAAATTATGATGATATTGTGGTGGGACCAACTCCCATGTCTCCATCCACCTTAGCCCAAACCAGTAAGTGCTTCAACTTCTTTTCAAAAGGTGTTATTAGGTGAGAGGTACAGTTTGAATTTTAAGATGAAAAGACATGCTAAAAGAGGCAATCTTTTTCTGTTTTATGCAACATTCAAACCCCCTTGGAGTTTTTCTGCTACTTGCTTTGTGTCTTTCTACACATTACCTTGTATTTAAAATTTTCTTCCTGGAGCTTTTATAGTTTATAATCTGTCCCAGGAGCAGGTTTAAATTGACAGGCCTGGTGGATTTTTTTTTCTTTCTTTTTTTTTTTTTATGATCTAAAGAGGCAAGAAGGAATACTTTCCAAAGAAATATTTACTTGGGAAGAGAAATTCTCTGAAGGATCAATCCAACATGAGTAACTCCACTGCTCACTATCTCTTCAGCACCACTGTGTATACTATCCAGCCCACATAAAGTGGAAGGAGACTTCGGGGAAAAAGCAAAGGAGCAGAGCAGGATGATCTTAGGACAGAGAATAAAGAGAAGAACCTACATGAAAGCAGTGTGGCAAGGTCTGTTAAGTATGAAAGGAAACCCCAAAACAGTAGCTGGAATACAGATGTTAACAATGGGGACTTTAGGTGATTCAGCCCTGGGGCACCAAACCATCTCATAGAAAAAATAGTCAAAGAGAAAAAAAAACTCTTCCTTTTGAGGAAAGGAAGCTTCTAAAAAATGCATTCTCTCTAGAATAAAGTATGATTGAAAATGTGAGGATCTGATGAAGCCTCTAGATACACTATAAATCTATTAGGTTTCCTAAAATGGTATGTCTACTCCAAAGTGAATCTAATAGAGGAAAAATATATATTGCAGATCTCTCACTTTGTTAAGCTACTATGGATGTACGAAACCAAAATCTTTGTGAAAATCTTTGGGTAAAGCATACTGAAGCAAAATACAAATAATATGTTTTTGGAAAGTCATGGGAAATAAATTTTAATATCACACTCTCAAATATAATTTCAAATTTTATTTTAGAGTAAGTAAAAAAAGTTTCACTACTCTGGTTGCGAAATTTTAAAATCATACAAAATTTTTGAAGTTATTTGTTTTCAAAATGCCAAAACAACCCTTTCTCCAAATACAACTGCTAAAATGGAAATCTGGAATTTCCATTTGAAACAACAACAACAAAAAAAAAATATTGGTGAAACACATGGTAGCACAAATAAACACAGTTTTTCAGTAAACTTTAAAATTTTTGTTTACACATACCTAAGGCCTCCTTTATAATGCCAGGACACTTTTCAGGTGATCTCTTACACTGTAGTTAAGACAGTATTTTAGTGATGGGCTTTTCAGTGGTTATTAGTTGTGTTATTATTTCAAAGAGAGACAACTCTACCATGCTTCTCCCAGAATGCATCCCTCTTTCTCCCAGGCCAGTTTTATAAGGACAACAAAACGTTAAGTCCACTCTGAATGGTTACATGACTGTCTCTTGCACATTCCTGACAAAATGCACCAAGCTGTGAATTCCACAAGTATGGACGCACTTCTGTTCAAGATGCTTCTCTAGCTCACAATCTTTGTCTGTCCCCTATGCGCTCCAAAGTGCATGAACACCTGTAATTAGTCTGCTCAAACAACTTTAGCAAAATATCAGAGACTTGAGTGGCTTAAAAAACAGAACTGCATTTTCTCAATTCTGGAGTCTGAAAGTTCGAGATCAAAGTGCCATTGGGTTAATTTCTGGTACAATTTCTCTTCCAGGCTTGCAGATGGCTATCTTCTCCCTGTGTCCTCACATGGCCTTTCCTCCCTATACATGTAGAGGGAGAGAGTTTTTAGGTGTCGCTTTCTCTTAGGTTCACAATGTACACTGCATATTGGATTAGGAACCCCCACTTCTGACCTCATTTGACCTTAATTACCAGTTCAGTTCATAACGAGGTCTTAAAAACTTCAGCCTCTCACTGCTACTTCCCCTTAGTCTGCAAATTATTCACATTTCCTTTATTTAAAATAAAAAAGCAATCTTTCCTTTCATTTTCCCTTCCCTTGAAATGCCATCTCTACACTGTAATTGACATTTCTTAGACGTGAAGTCAAACTTTCCTCATACTGTATTATATTAACAATTCATCTACTTTCACAATTTTACTGAAATGGCTCTATTTTTGTTGATCATCAAACAAGATTTTTTCCCACTTCCATAAGCCTTTTTGATCTCTGCAAACAATGACCCCATTTAAAAAGTATTTTTTTTTTAGAAACCATTTTCTGTATATCTTGTGGCAATCTTGTGATTTCTGCTGGTGTACTTTGTCTTTCTGACCATTCTTTTTTCCTTTGTTTCTTTACTCCTTAAGTTTCAGTATTGTACATATAGAATCTTTTTCTCATCTCTCACTCCAATTCTCTCTCTTACTCCAATTTCTTTCTACACTCTGACAAGTGACCTGTTTCCTGATCTGCAGGGAACCACTCAAGTGTTCTCAGCGCAGAGTCTGTCTGCCCATCTGTCTTTATCTCTATCTCTATCTCTCTCTGTCTTCCTCCTTTCTCTCATTTCCCTATGTCAGCCTGTACCATTCTCTTCAAGTTCTCACAAAGGAGTTAATATTTAACTCAGGAAGCCCAATAGAAAACAATAGTTAGTTCTCTGCTGAATAACGAAAGCTCCTTACAGATCAGATGGTCCTGATCCATTTGTAGCCATGCCATTTGTAACGTTTCTGGAGTAGGGGACCAGACAGATGGAAGATATATATATGCCTTTTCTTGAGCTCTGGTTACATTTTTTAAGTACTATATCTTATTATAAATAGAGTGAGGATATAGGACCACTCTCTGAAATGTCTCTGGGTCCTTAGCCTGGCACCCAGCAGAGCACTAAGCTGTGATCAATCTTAGTTGATTAATGCCTCCTCTAGAGAGCTTGTTAAGCCTCAGCATCAAAAGTCCAGATTTTCAAATAACCTTCTCAAAGCTCATTCCTAAAGAAGAAACTAAAGAAAACCAGATGACAATAGCTTCAAATTGTGTGATGTTCTGATTGTCAAATTTAAATAGAGATTTCCTGTGTGGGGAGAGGCTGGCTGGTGCCAATTTCACGTTTTGTTCTTTGGTATCTGCCAGCGTTGAAAGGTAGAGAGCTCTGTGCTCCATGGGCACATGAGAACATTCTATTCCTTGGCATCTCTGCATTACAAAGGAGAAGGACTATATTCACAGTAAAAGTATTAGGATTAATCATCAGGAAAGATATTCGTCCATTTTCTGGGTGCCCATGTTAGAGTCTGATTTAGTCAACACCTCCCTTAAAATAGTTATGTATTGAAATGAAAAATCTATCACCTAATATGGCCAGAGAGATTAAGGGAGTTGGTCCAGCTGACCACAGGAGACACCTTTAATTCAAAACCTAAACCATGAACACGGTGATTGTGATTGTGGAGCTTTACAGCACATAAGGGATTCAAAAAGCATATTAATCCACCTCCAGCAACACTGCCAATTTAAAAGAATGATTAACCTTCCCTCCCTCTTGATTCAACCTGGCATATATGTATTATACCACTCTAAATGCTAGCAGAGTCCATGCTTACAGCTTCCATTAGGCAGCATTTAGTATCCATGAAAACTTTCTTCAAGAAGTAATTACTTCTGAGACCATAGATGTTTCAGATGGGAAAAGAGAAAAAGAAAACAGGACAAAATATAAGGAAGTAGGAAAAATAAGAAAATGCAAAAAAAAAATACAAGCTGGTTGATTTAAAAAGTTAATCTAAAGGTACTTTAATAGATACTAAATGAGCATTTGTTAAATCTCTCTCTGCTTTAAATAAAACTCTCTGTTCTCTACCCAAGGAGTCATACCTGTTTATTATCTAATGTACGATTAAAGCCTCTGGAAAGAGAGGTGCATTCATTCCAGTTCCCTAAGCTCTAGCTCAAAGAACAGCACCAGCAGGGGTATAATGGACTCTGCAAAGTCTCTGGAATTCAGCCTTTACTTATGATCTTTAAGACTGAGTCTCCACCTCTGTGTGATGTTCATAAAATGAAATAGAACACAAAAACATAGAAGGCACTAGAAAGTGTAGATTATTGAAAAATTGGTCAAAATAATTTTAAAATAAAACATCTTTCTGCAGGAAAACAAATGCATTTCATTTGCAACAAGGCTTTCCTGTATGTTCAACACTTCTAAAGAAGAATGCAATTAGTGAACAATTTGTTTGCCTCGCTGCCTTACTTCACTGACAATGTTCAGGCAAGGTTTCCTTCATGTAATTTAACTTACATCCTAAAACAGATCTAAACATCCTAAAAACAGCTTTTCCTGCTCTTCCTTCCCAGCGCAGCCCCATTCTATTGAAAACATTGGAATCTTTTGATAAAATGTAATCCACACTCAGGGAAAAAAAAAGAAGCAAAATGTTGGTTATTGCTAGCTGTCGCATAACTACACCAGGGGTTAAATGCTGAGTGACAGTGAGTGGCCAGGATGAGAAGTCTAACGCCTACTGAACGGAATTCAAACAAAGACAGGGAGTAGAAAGGGGGCTCCAAACTAAATGGGGAAAGTAAGCCAAGGGCAGCGTCCATTTGTTTAATAGTTAATAAAAGAATATTTGTGCATTTTTACAGAATAGGATAAAAGATAGTGCTTAAATTCCTCAGAATGACACAGCAACATGATGGAATCTCATTGAACTAAGATCCTTCCCAAGCCACCCCACACCATTTGCCCTGCTTGCAAGCCAAAAGGAAGGAGATACTGATCTACATTAATCACACTGATACTAGAAATAGACCTCTTTTTAAGAATGATTTATTTCATGGATGGACATTTCCCCAAAAAGAAAAAATAAACCCTTTAAGAAGCATCTTTGAGGGGCTGGAGCAGTGGCTCAGCCATTTCGGTGCTTGCCTGGCATGTGCAAGTACGCGAGTTCAAACCCCAGCACCACGTAATACAATGATGTCTCAGAGCAACAAAAGCCACATGAAAAACTAAAATAAAATTGATTCTCTCTTTCTCTGTTCCTCTCTCTCTCTCTCTCTCACTGTCCCTCTCTCTTAAAAAAAAAAAAATCTTTGGAGGCTTCCAGGAGCCAAGTTTGGTTGTATGAATTGTTCTAAGTTCAGGGTTTGGTTGTGCAAACAAATGTATCAGTCAGAAAGAAAAGTGACCAAGAATTACTTAATATAATTGTTTCAAACGTAGATTTTTAACCTACTTGTAGAGGGCTGGCTGCGTAAAGCTTGCTAAGTATATTCATTAGGAGGAAATTTCTGGAAAATTTTGAAATTAAGAGGTATTTTACAACAAGTGATGAGGTCACTAGATACCTTCGCAAGAACCACTTTGGAAAATAGCCACCAGGTACTAATTTCTGGCACCAAGAAGTAACAATTAGGTTTCGTCAGTGAGCTGGTCAGAAAGAAAAACAATATCTATGATAAAATTTGCTGCAATTGACCCTTGGGATCTCAGAAGCTTATATTAATGTCCTAAAATTGGAACTGAATCCTGACTATAGAAAATGCTCCTGAAACACTGCAGTCTAAATCTATCTTTTATTCCTCATTATAAAAACTATGTGTGTCATTAGAAGACCAGTAAAAATGCTGCTATGGACAAGGAGATTATTTTTCTAGTAGTGGAAGTGGAAATGAAGACAAGTTACATTTTGACCTATTTCTACAATAAAAAAGAAGGCTTTCTTCCTTCACAAAGACTCTAATCAATGTCAAGTCTGGAAAAAAATATGTATAGTTGTCTCATAGCTGGTGACAGACTTGTACTTCCCCACTGGCCTCTAAATGTGGAGAATGGTGCACAGTTTGGGCTGAGGATTCAAGCTATGGAAGAAAAAGCAGGCAACGCATCCTCATTAACACTGTGCTTTAACTAGCTCGCTAATGGGCTTTAGGATTTTGAAACAGAAGAAATTAGAAAAGAGCTTTAAATTTCATTTGAAATTTGAAATTCATTCTTCCAGAAGGAAGAAAAGCTGAAATGTTTTAACCCTGGTTTTATGATTGAGGGGATGTAAAGTTAGATCACTCCCCATCAAAGCACAAATCAAACTCTTGCAGGGAATAAATGCTAATGAAGAAAAACAGAGCAAGCATATTGTATTAAGTTCATTTGTTTCTTTCCTGGCTTTGGCTGCACAGCTCAAACCACAGTTTCCAGAGTGACCATCAGTGCTTCCTAAGAATGTCCATGCAGGGCTCCATCCAATTAGCAGATGTGGAGAGCAGTCGGAAAGCTGGCGTGCTTCATAAGTGAGGTGGGGGTAGGAGGGAAGCACACTCAGGGATTTCCTCTTGTGTTTTTACAAAACAGTATCTTCTCATGACTCCTCTATTTCTTCCTTGTTAATATTGCCTAATATGTTCTTTATAAATGAAAAAAAAATGGAAAATATCTAGGCTAATAAAATAAACCCATGTTAATACAGAAAGGTCTCCCTATTCAAAATGGAGAGAATCAGGGGCTGGAGTGGTGGCTCAGTGGTTACAGAGCTTAATTGGCATGTCTGAGGACCCGGAGGACTGAGTTCGAACTACAGGACCACATACACAACTAAGGGTCAGAGCAATGAAAACCAGATGAAAAACTAGACAGAATTGAGTCTCTCTCTCTCTCACTCTCTCTTAAAAAAAAAAAAAAAGATGGAGAGAATCTAGAATCACCAGGGAATGAACCATTCCTAAAATAACTCTATGAAACATACTTTCAAAATTTTCCCAAGTTCTCACTGAATTGGATCTGCATAATTTAATTTTTATTTCTTAAGGTTATCATAGATAAAAAAACTTTCAGTTGTATGCTAACATTTTTAACACCTGTTTATTTTGTTGTTGTTAATCTTCCTTGTTCCAGCTGAGAGTGGCAGTACAGGAGCTCCCTGTTATCCATAGGGGAAAAGTTTCAAGACTCCCAGTGGATGCCTGAAACCACAGATGTCACCAAACCCTAGGTATATTATGATTTTCCCATATATACCTACCTATGATAAAGCTTAATGAGTAAATTAGTACAGTGAAACAATAACTAATAACAAAACAGAACAATTATAACAATGTCCCAATTGTGGAGGTCTCTTCCTCTTTCTTTCTTATTGTACTGTAATCTTCCTTATTCTTGTGACAATGAGAGATGGCTCAATGCCTGCATGATGCAGTGAGGTGAGTGATGTGGCATTGTGACTCAGTTAGAATATGTGGTAATGGGTTCCTTGACACAAGCACTACCACAATGACAGCTGCTCTGATACCAAATGAGATGCTAGGATGCTGATAGGTGGTGCACGCAGCACGTATGCAATGGACAAACGGATGACTCACGTCCTGGATTGGAGCTGGAGGGAGTGGTATAGCACAAGATTTGATCAAGCTCCTTATAGTGGCGCACAATGTAAAGCTTGTGAGTTTTTACAGATGGAATTTTCCATTTAATACTTTAAGATGACTCAACTGCAAATAATTGAAACTGCAGAAAGCAAAATTGCAGATAAGAGGGAATGACTATAGTGGATACCTAGATCTGAAAAATACACACACACACGCACATGTACACAAATGGTTCCTTGAATGCAGAAAAGGTGACCCAGTAAAGGTTCCCACATATTCATAAAAGGAATCAGCATCAAAGAAAGGAATAAGCTTCTCAAGAATAAAGTAACAAAAAATAGTTGCTCCTATTAATGGATTCAAGGCACAAGTTTCAAGTGATCATTACTTAACCTTTAGTGAAATTGTTCAGAAATTTTAAGCAGCTTTGTAGGGTAGTGTTTGGGATAGGAAATGTTTTCCTAAGTTTAGTATCAATGTTTTTATATTGTATAAACACTGAAATTACTGTAGAATATCTGTAAATTTGATAGGAAACCCCAGATGTCAGCAATTTGCTGTGTAAGATTTAAAGTGCCCAACACTGTTAACCTTCATCAAGAACAATATTGGTGGGCCAAACCACAGGGGCTCTCCCATCCAACTCATTCATCCAGGATAATGTGAGTGAAAATCTAAGATCAGTCAGACTTGGACAACTAGGCAGAGATCACGGGCAAAAAATGGCTTCAGCCAGTGTATGTTACAGAAAAAAGTAACCTTTTAGGAATCAATTCTACTTTTAAAGTTGTAGAGGAGGAAGGATATTATTTAGGCTTTGATTAAATGTGACTCTCAATATCTTTTAGGTATACAGGGTTTCAAATGAGACAACAGATTTTGCAAAGGAAGTATTTTATGACATATTTTTTAAACAGCAGATAAAGGGGTAGTCTACATTTCTTTGAAAAAATGAAGTAAAAACTTTAAGGGCTGGACGGGTGGCTTGGTGGTTACAGTGCTTGCCTGGCAAGCTCAAGTACACCGGTTCAAACCCCAGAACCCACATACACAACTGAGTGTCAGAGCAACGAAAGCCATGTGAAAAACTCAATAAAAATGGATTCTCTCTCTTTTTTTCTCTGTCCTTCTCTCTTTAAAAAAAAAAACAACTTTATAGTAAGTGAGGCATGATTAATTCTAAAAATATGCTGAGTCAAAGAAACATGAAAATTGAAGAGATGGAAGAAAAACGGTAGACATCCCTGATGCTTAGCTATGCCCTTTCCTCTCGTTTCAGAACATGATTGCATAACTGCTTCAATCACAGTGGATTTTCCAAAAACAGAATCATCGGTCTTTGGTAACCTTTGCTCATTGCCTCTTGCTCCCACATCAACCCTCAGATACAAATTTATGTTTCATCAGTGAACATCACAAGTGATTCCCTTAGTGTAATTATTGCAGCAGATTGATAAAATATTAGCCAGTGGTGAATCACACCTCACTGTATCTCTGCCCTTGTGTAGTTCCCTCCCACATCAACCTGGGCTTGGTTATGTGACTTACTTTGGCACAATCATGTAGCAACAGTTGCAGTTTGAAAGGAACTTGGACATCAGGGCTTGTTTTGATAGCCACCCACCACATGAAGAAGCCAGAGCTAATCTCTGGATACCTGCTCCAGCCCACCGCCAATGCCAATGGTCAGACATGTGAGAGCAACCAACCCCGTTTGAGTAGCCAGATGCTAGTAGTAGCCTTGCAGGTGACCTCACAGAAAAGCAACAGAGGCACACCAACTCAGCTGACCCCACCTCAAATGGCTATTTCATGAACTGTGAGGAAGTAAAATGATGGTGTTTTAAACCAAGTTTAGGAATGGTTCATAATACCACAATATATACAATTATCTTTCTTTATCACTAGTTAATCTTCCCATTTTATGCCATGTTTCTCTTCAAGTAGGTAGTCCTTTATGCCATGTTCTAGAAATAACTGCTAAAGCTCCGACACTTTCTGTATGTATATGTGTACATATGCTTTAAAATAACTATATGCAGTAAATTCCGTTCTTTTCATCTCAAAATTATTTTTTTCAGTTACTTTAAGAATTAATGCAAAGGGGCTGGAGTGGTTGCTCAGTGGTTATGGCACTTGCCTGGCGTGCACAAGGACGCAAGTTGGAACCTCAGTACCGTGTGCACAGAAGTGTCAGAGCAAAGAAAGTTGTATGAAAAACTAAATAAAGTTGATTCTCTGTCTCTCACTTTCCCTCTCTCTCTTGAAATAAAAAAAAGAAGTAATGCAGAATTTTGGTAAATTTATAAATTTGAAGACTCAACATATTTTACTCTGCTTTCAAGTCCAAGGATACTTTATGCAAACATGCAACTTTGCAATATGATCCTAGGAAAAGAAAGTTTTCATTTTAAACCTTCAGCTTAAAGAATATTAAGATATTTACTGAAGAAAAAATACATTAATCCACTAACAGTCCTCAAGTCTGGCACTACTCCCCTACCCTTACCCACTTTCACTTCTTATAGTTTAAGTTCCCTGGCATCAACTCTGGTCAAAAATATTAAACAGACAGTTCTAAAATGAAATTCAAGAAATGTATTTCATAATATTGCAACAAAAAACCCTTTTTACTTAGGAATTATAACTTGGAAAAAACTCAAATATTTGTCATTATCAAAGATATTAATAATGGCCAATCACTTGTAATTATTGGTTAAATATTTAGACTCTGCAAAATCAAATTTACAAGAAATTATCTGAAAAATATTGTTATAAATTTTATGATTTTGAAGTTTGACTATGAAGAACAAAATGTACTTTTATATCCCTAATTCTCTGCATATTCTTTGTTTTCTTATGATTTATGATGAATCTTGTAAACTTCTAGATTTCTTCTTTAGTCATCTGAAAAGTGAAAATTGGTTTTCAACTTTTAATTCCTATTCACATAAGAAAATTAAAAATGTATTATAGTTATGTTTACATAAAATACATAGTACATATACAGGGTTCAGTACTAATTGCAATTTCAGGCACCCACTGAGGGTCTTGGAACATGTCCCCATGGATAAGGGGAGGCTATTCCTTTATTTTTTAAAATTCCCTATCAGTGAAGACAACTCTACAGAGTACAAGACTTCTGGATGAGGAGGAAGGTCATTCAGAATTGCAAGCTACCCAATCATGTCATTAAACACTTAAGTGGAAGGTGTGGGACATTTGCTAGCTAGAAAAAGAGGCAGATTGAATTAAATGCTAAACTAATGAGTCTTATGATTTCATTCTAAATGTGAAGGGCAGAAGATTGTAGGAAAATAATGGTAGCTACAGAGAAAATGTTTTTCTCTTTGAATATTTGAATATATTATTGCTCCCCACAAAACATACCCTTCTCCACAAGAAAAGAAAAAAAATACCTAGGGCAGCAAAACCAAAACGTATAGATAAAAGATAATTTTTATCATTTTCAGAACCAGAGATTCCTATGGTGACCATCCACAGCTCCCTGAGAACAGCAGCAGAGTACACCATAGACATGACAGATGAGAGCCAGAACCCGGGTGCTCGGGTGGCTGGGATTCTGTGAACATTGACACCTATCAAACCAAAGCCCCCTTCCAGAATGAATCCCTACTTTTAGCAAGACAGGAAAACAGAGTTGTAAGACTCGATAAGTGGAAGTGGGAGGAGCAAAGAGGAAGATTTTAGAAATTATAAGGCTACTTTAAAAAATGGCATCATGAAAGCAATAGAAGCTAATAAATATTGAAGTTTTGAAGCTAGAAAACATTCTGGTATCCTTCCTAAACAAAGAAGAAATTTACTATGTTTAAATATGTGGAGCAGAAAAAATTTTTGTCAAATCTTGTAGAAAGTTAATAGGGAATAAAGAAAAAATAAGAATGATAACAAAGTTCCAACAGATCCCAAGGCATGTCAGAAAGGCACAAAACAGATGAAATATATTATATAATATTTCAAAAAATGTAAAAGAAGTATGGAAAGTGATAGACATGAATTTTAAAGGATAAAGCAGAAATGAAAACTCAGAAATAAAGTGATTAGAAAACAAATTTGAAAAGAAAGGTGAAAATTTAGCAAATAATTTGTTTTAAACAATCACTTCTTGAAGGATGATTAAAGTAGATAGAACATGGGTGAGGACAAACAGAGTGGATGAGGTCTCCTTTGAGAACAGCCTTATTTTTGACCCAGAATAAGAAACAAAATGTTTTGTTTTTTTTTTTTTACATCTTGTCATACCAGAAGATGAGAAAACTGTCAGACTGTCAAAGACTAGCATGGTTGATCAAATATAAGTAAATAATTAAAAATAAAACATCTCAGGATGTTTCAAAAGGATTCAGGGACCAACCTGAATAGGATCCATGGAGTGAAGATGGGACAAGTTTTGTACCAATAAATAGAACACTCTCAGTTAAAAAAAAAAAAAAAAAAGAAATTAAAAAACAAGACAACTAACTTATCACCTTTGGAACATAGTCTGAAGTCTTTCACCTTTTGTTTCTTTCTTTTATAAACTGGTATTGGGGCTGGAGCAGTGGCTGGGTGGTCATGGCGCTTGCACGGCATGCCAAAGTACACAGGTTCAAACCCTAGCACCCATGTACACAACTAAGTGTCAGAGCAACAAAAACCATGTGAAAATCTCAATAAAAATTGATTCTCTCTCTCTCTCACACACACACACACACACTCCTTCCCTCTTTAAAAAAAACAATAAATAAACTGGTATTTAAAAAAGGAACTATTTGTTCTTCCTTTTCCTATTTTAACTATAAGTCAGGGCAACTAAATAGTTGATGCAGGGACCGTTCCTCTTAATAAATGAACAATAACAGTATAATAAGTAGAATACGATCAATTGACACTCCTTAAAAATTAATAGATTTGGTATTGATCATTAATGGCTAAAAATTCACAATAAGAAAAGTATTCAATTTAGCCAGGTGCTATGGCACACACCTATAATGCCAGCTACTGGTGAGGCTAAGGCAGGAGAAGTCCAAGTTCCAAGCCAGCCTGGGCAACTCAGTGGAACCCTGATGGAAAATAAAAATAGAAAAGGCTGAGAATGTAGCTCACAGGTAAAGCATCCTCTGCATTCAGTCTCCAGTACCACAAAGAAGAAAAAGAAAATCATGGAATTTATACCTACTTGGAATCAACCAACATCACCTACAAAGTACACTTACCAAAAAAAAAAAAAAATCTGAGTCTGGTTAATCCTCTAGATTTCTCTACCAACTTATAGTAAATAAGGGGATCAGAGATTCAGAGCCGCATGATAAATGTTTAAGCCTAAAGGAGATGCAATTAGCATAATCCAAACAGTGTGAGGCCCTACAGAATTACTGCACTGGATTCAACAACAAGTAAACAATTGCAAGAAAATAAGTTCTTTTAAACTGCTTTAAGAGAAGACATATTTGGATCATTATTCAAACAAATAATGTAGACAAAAGTATGCTTATAAGACAGGAACATATGAATTGACTGGATATTTGCTAGTACTAAAAATTTATCATTTGAAATGTATGATGATGATAATGGTGTCACTGGTTTTAAAAAAATGTTATTCTTACATTTTATGAACACACACACACTCTGGGGTTGTTACTGAAGAGAAGTCTGAAAATCACTTCAAAATGAGAATTATAATTATAGAAGGATAAGACAGAAAACATATCAACAATTGATACTTGATGAAAATGATTGATGGACTTCTTTGCTTCTTTCTGCTCTGTAAATATTTGGAATTTCCCATGTTAAAACTCTCTGTTTTTTAATGAATATACATGGATAGACATTTGCTTTTCTGAGAAGGAATAAAATCATCCCTAAGGCTTCTTCACTATTGACTACTAGTTCTGATCATACTTGTGCCTCCAAGTCTAAAACTCTCATACCCAAATGACTGTGAGGTCTGTGGGTGCTGTAATACATAAAAAACAATTTTATGAAAAGCAACAAAGATAAAGCCTTGTTCCACGTCTGTGACACATGGAATCAATATAAGCCAAAAATACTTCTCTTTCTGAAAACCAGTTGCTGCTACTATTATGTTGATTTTTGCATTGAGCTTTTATGTATTTTTAGTATTAAATGTACTATTCAAGTAGCATTTCATTATTGTATATTCAAAGTCTAGAAACAATCAACCTAGCTGAAATGAAGCTAAGTCCATTTTGGCCATTCAAGTGTACTCTCTAGTCCTCTTTGCTTTGTCCGTTCTGTCATGCAAGGTGTGCAGAGATCTAACAGACATTAATGCCAAGACTCACACTAGGTTTTCTGTGCTCTCATTCTGTACACTCGAAGGCATTCTAAGGAAACTCTGCTGTCAGATCCATTTATTTCACCCCTCAGATAATTATATGTTAAATCTCACCAAATAGACCACAAGCTTCTCTAAAGTCAAAGGCAGTACTATCAATGTAGACTTAACTTTCCATTTTCTAGCATCACACCACGGCTTTCAAAATGAATGCTTTTCAGTATATGTGTGACCACACACACACACAAATAATAATACAGACACAAATTTATTCTGAATAAATAAAATGAATAATACATAACTCTATTATCTATTCTAGCAGAATAGAGTTAGCCCTGGAATATTCTGACTATAAAATGAATTATCCCCAAAGCCATTGGCCAAATCTTTGAATATAAAGAAATGCTTATGAACTGGGCATTTATTTAAATTCATAATTGAGGGAAGGATTACAGAAAATGTTATTCCTGAAAAAGAATATTTCATATATAAAATTGTTTATCTCTCATAACACTTGCTTTAGTAGGAATAGAATCATTCTGATTCCTAGCTGATCTGTTTTCTTTTTTTTTCTTATGAAATAATTGGTTAAAACATAATTTCCCCAACTGAAAGAACTGGTAAATTCTTAAACTCAACCAAGAATTGGTCAATCTTTCCTTCCTTTATTTTCCCAGGTTTAATATCAGTACTAAATCACACCTTTCTTGATATGAAATTAAATTTAGTAATTTTAAAATCCTTTATCAATATTACTTCACTAGGCCATTTAAGGTTAAATTGGAAAATCTCTGACAATTTGATGGGAAATGCCCCTTCACTGATTCACCTAAGGTGGAAATAACTTCACAGTGCACTGGAGCTGGAGTTTGAATTCTGAAGTAGACACTACACCATAGCCCCTCTCCTTTCCTTAAAGCCATTGTGGATGAACCTGCCACCTGACCTTGAGGTTCTACAGTCAGACCATATCTGGATTCTTTGTCTCCTTCAACTCCCTTTCAGCCTTCTTCAGATTCAGGAATTCTGATTCCCAAATAAGTATAATGATTGCAAACTGTGTGGTTAAAAGGGCAATTTAATCTACTCTACAGCCAAGTTACTCTCAGAATAAACAAGTAGGCTTACAGGCTTGTTAGTTTGTTCAAGGGCTTTGTTGAGGGGGGTGTCAGCTCCAGCAAGCTGCATTGTCAGCAGCATGACACAACTCTGTGGAAATCAAATTGCACAACTAAGAGCTGTGTTTACAAAACTTGTGTTCAAACTCGGAGGCAAAGTTTTACCATTTCTTTAAGGGTGGAGAAAATATAGAGGTTTTTAAAAAAAAAAAAAAAAAGGAATGAGAAAACTTGTGTAATAGCTCATGCCCTCTTCATCCCCTAGAACCCTACTTTTTCGTATTTGCTCAGAAAATTACATATAATATAAAAATTTTTTTTTAAATTATTTGCTTACATCTTCAAATGTCTGCTCTACTTTTTATGAAAGTTCCTCATGTACAGTTGCCTTCCCAACTCTTTCTAATAGAAAGACTCAAGGTTCAGGGATATTCTGTGTTCTATGAAAATCTAAGCATGTTTTTAGGAGGCTTTTGAGATGGTGAGAGCTATTTCTTCCCATACTTAGTGGTGTTTCTTTCTCCTCTGCTTTCCACTAATTTTTTCTCTGTTGCACTGTGGCTGCTGTATGTCCTTGTTTGATTGAAGGTAAAGAAGGTGATATTGTATATTCTCCCCTCTACAGAATAAAGAGAATCCATCTTACAATGACCAGTTACCCTAAAAAGCCTCCCTATGGGCCTGGAGCCCAGCTGTTGTAGCACTTGCCTGGCATGCACAAGGACCCAGGTTCAAACCCCAGCACCACATACACAACTAAGTGTTGGAGAAAGAATGAAGTTGATTCCGTCTCTCTCTCTCTAAAAAAAAAAAAGAAAAAGAAAAAAAGTGTCCTTTTCCACACAGTACCAGTTCATGTCTATTGCAAAATATCTAAACAGGTGAGTAAACTCTTTGCTAGAGACCTATGAATAAGTTCCCTGATGATCTAACTCTTATTCAAAGCTGTGCCTCTCTAGGAATATTTTTTTCCCTATACCTAGAATTTATCTGTTGTTACTTTGTCCGTTTGCAGGACCTGTCTGAGCTTCTATGATTATAAAGAGTCCAGTAGAGCAGAATGAGGCTGGTGAAGAAAAGCCACTGCCCTGACGGTAGGAAAGAGGACAGATAGGATTCAGTGTGAGTTGGTACTGGTGGGTAGACGCCTGCCCCATCCGTGGGAAGAGAATGGTGCCAGCACAATTGTGGTCTTTATTATGGATTCTGGGCCTCCTCATGTAGCTTTTCCAAGTTAGATTTTGAAAACCAACACATGAAATTATGAAAAAGAGTAACTTAAATGCCTTTAATCTACTTACAGTTGTATTGGCAACTTTTTTCCATCTAAATGTTACTCTCTATAGTTCTTAAATCGGTAATTTCCAAACTTTCACCATCAGCCCCTATACCAAAGAAACTTTAAAATGTGATGGACACTAGTAAACAAATATCTTTCAGATTTTTAACATTTATCAAGAGAATATTTAACAAATGCCTACTACATGCCAGGAGAAAATAAAGATGATAAGTTTTAAACACAGAAATTTTTCCAGTATTATTTTTCCCTGTTGAGGTCAAGGCAAGAGCTCTTTAGTGACTCTCAGGGGGATAATAGGGTGAGGACAGAATCCAAGCTATCTCTTTCCATTTGTGCACAAACTTGGTCCCTGAAGTGCTCAGTAGCAAGTACTCTGATTCGGGGGATATTAAAAGAGCTGCCTGTTCCACAGGACCTGTGTTATGTGGAGGCTGAAGGGATCCTGCACTTGAGTCAGGACACTATGCATTTGCTTGAACAATTAAATGAGTAGTTTTTATTAACCAAAGAGTAGAGATTAGCACCAGATCATTTATCCTGTGTAAGGCCCAGAGAAAAGCCCTCAGGGAAAGGAAATCCGGATGGGATGGGTCTATTGTCAAGATTCCATCCTGCAAGTATGAGATAGTGACAGACTTAATGACTCACATAAGCATATAGGGGTCCTGGGCTTTTAGTAAACAGGTGAAAGAGGATAGTGGAAAATAAGACTACCCTGAGGCAGAGGGGAAAACAAGTAGGTGAAATTCATCTTTTATACTCTTTCACCTTCTCAGACCAGTGTTTTCCCTGTTCAGGGTCTGTTTTAGATCCTCAGTAGCCTTTCATATACACACTCATACGCACGCGCACACACACACACACACACAGATGCTCATGCCCACACACCTGCATATACATAGAGCCTGCAGCTTGTTCTGCTGAAATTCAGCTTATTCTACTAAAGCTAACATATAATGCCCTAAATTTTAGACTGAAACTTGCATTTTTAAACACTTACACTTTAAGAGGTTGAGTTATTGTACAATCATAAATGCATATAAAATAACAATATGATATGCATTTGCTCCTAAACCTGTTATCCGCATATTGCCTACAGCCAGTCTCTTGATTCTTCTATATTTCGTCCCTACAATTGATATAATCATTTAGATTTTGAGTTTTCCAGAATTAAATGAAACTTTTTTTAAGAGAGAGAGGGACAGTGAGAGAGAGAGAGAGAGAGAGAATCAATTTCATTCAGTTTTTTCATGTGGCTTTCACAGTTCATTGGGTATGTGTTACTGGGGTTCAAACACATCCTCCCGCATGCCAGGCAAGCGCCATAACTCCTGAGCCACTGCTCCAGCCCTGAAACTTTTTTTTAATTAAGGAAGGAGTTGAGTTATTGTACAATCATAAATGCGTATAAAATAACAATATGATATGTATTTGATCCTAACCGAGTTACCCCTACATCTCCCACACTCCAGTCTCTTGATTCTTCTATATTATACCCATATAACAAATATAAATGTCTCTTTCAATATATATATATATATATATATATATATATGTGTGTGTGTGTGTATAAGATTGTGAATTTTCCAGAATTACATAATTGCATAAATATTACTTGACTTCTTGGGGTGGGGAGTAAAGAGTATGCTACATTGTTGATTGTCTCCCTAGATCCCTATCTTCCCTCCCTCTCCCATCCCCGTTTCTCCCCTCCCCCTCCCCTCCTACATATCTATGATTCCACCAGATTACGTGTTGCTATGCCCTTGATGGATCCAATACATGAGTTTCATTATCTTTCATCCAAGCCTGGGTTTATAAACGCTCTAGCCTCTACAAATTAGGGAATATATTTAACCTTTGATTCTCTGAGTTTGGCTAATTTCGCTCAGCATGATTTCTTCCATTGCCATCCTTTACCTTCAAAGGTCGTAATCTAATTGTTTCTAGTTGCTGAGTAGAACTCCATTGTATATAAATACCAGAGCCATTCATCCAGTAAGGCACATCTGGGTTGATTCCATAATTTAGCTCTTGTAAATTGAGCTATGAACACTGCTTTTTGCTGTGCCACTCTAATGTGCTGATTCTAACTCCTCTGGGAAAACACCCAGAAGAGGAATATCTGGTTCATATGGTATCCAACTCTAATTTTTTTTCCTTTTACCTTGTCATTGTTTCTTTTTTAATTTTTTATTAAGGAGTTGAATTATTGTACAATCATATATGCATGTAAAGTAACAATATGATATGCATTTGTTCCAACCTTAACTTTTTGAGGCATCTCCACACTGCAACACGTAACAACCAAAAATCCTTTCCAACAAAGAAAGTTTTTACTAATACCAGCATGTGGCAATTGACTGAGAAATGTGGGGACCATAGAAACCTGACTAGTTCATTCCTGCCTACCTTCATTAGTACCCTTTACCAAAATTCATCATCATATAAGCTTCAATTCCTTCTGAACTCAAAATCCAGCTTTGCCTACATCATGACTTCAAATAGAGCTCCCTGATTCCTATTAAGCACTCACCAATATTTGTTGAAGTGCGGAGGAACCTAAAGGAGGCGCTCTTCTGAAATTATAGTATGAAACATTTAAGTGACCGTAATGTGTGTACATATACTTAATTTAAGGTAGAATTATGTCTGAAATTATTTGCAAAGTTTTATTTTATAAATTTTTACTGGTAAAATTTTTTTGAAAGGTCAAATCCTAATGTAAGTCTATATAATCAGAAAATATATTTGGTTGGTTCAAAAAAAGATAATCTTTATTGATCTTGTATTCCAAAACAATCAAGGATTTATGTTTTCTCTCTGTAAAATATTATCATTTGATAAAATATGGTAAATATATAATATTTTTAAAACTCTATAATCCATTTATTAACCTAATTAATCTTAAGACATCTACCTTAAGAAAAATTACTAAATTTTCTTTAGTCAAAAATTCCTAATGCCTATTTCCAATGGATAGGAACTATTCTGACTCCTATAATTTAGAACAAGCCTACAAAAGAAAAAACCCGGATGATAACATTTGCAGACTTTATACTTAATGCATACAACTTCTGTGAAATTTATATCTAGTAAATGCTATATTTCCAAGCCTGATGCTCTGATTTACTAATTTGTCCTCCTATTTTCACATTCTCCAGTGTCATTCTATTTTCTAAGCCTCCTAATATTTTTTTATTTAATTTACCATGCATGAATTTAAGATCTGCTTCTTATTGCTTTGAAACACATAGGAGACTCATGGATGCAGTAACATTTAATAAAGCTTTTCAGACAACATTAATTATACTATTTTTAATTTTTATCTGCTCTATGCTTTGCCTATGTTTATTTTTCCCCTTTGCTGTTTATTTGCTTATTTGTCTGTGTCTGCTAGATGCTTTCTGCAGACACCTTGTAAATGTGAACACCTATTCATTGTAAGAACGAGTCACTGACAAACTGACTAAAAAATCTGTGAACGTGAATGTGCATTTCTACTGCTTATCAATAACAGCTGCAGAGAAATGGCCAGGTGGAGACAGGAATATTTTGAGCTTCTTCCATATCAACAGTTCTTTTCTCTTTGGATAGCGAGTTTACCCAAAGAATTATCCAGTTTTCTGCATAAAGAACATAAATATGAAAATGCACATCTGGGAAAACAAGTAGTGAATACTATGCTGAATTTAACTCAAACCCAGGGTTTTAGGTAAATTATGCCACTCTCACCTGCAGCCCTACAGAGTATCCTGCATCCAGAATCTCTCTGGTTTAATCTCTGCAAAGAAACGTCCAGCCTTCTGCTGGAGTAGCAGAAAGGAAATCACTTTATTTATTTGAGGTTAGGAGGTTTGGAGGTGGGATAAATCTACTCCTTAGAGTTTCAAATAATCTTCCCAGTTTTCAAGTCCTGTCTGTCTTAAGATGTTCCCAGTTTCTGAGCCTTACCAAGGTTTTATTGCAAATCAGTTAAATTCTTGTTGACTTCTCATTTGCAAAATGAGATAACCTGAAACATCAATCATATTAATCCCTCTCCATTCCATCTTCCATAACTCTGTTGGCCTTTATAATCTATTACGATCTCCTCACCAATTTTGCTGTCCTTGTGAGTTTGTGCTATTTACAATACACTAATGTTGTTTTACCACAGTTATCATAGCATGCTATGATTTATCCACTGGATTCCAAGGTACATATGCCTAGCAAAAGTAGAGATTGCTTCTCATCATCATTTTCTTATCTTCCATAGAATGAGTATAAGATGCCTGAAAGGCATCATTTCCTATGTGAGCTATTGAAAATAATTTTGGATAAAATATTTTTTAAAAACACACATAAAACTGAAGATGATGGACAAAAACAAACTAGATTCTGAGTATGGCTCCAAGTTATAATGAAAAAGTTATTTAATCCCCTTCGTGACTTAATTCCCTTTTCTGCAAATTGGAAATAACAATAATGTTTAATTCATGTGACTATCGTAAGGATAAAATGAGTTAACATAGACAAATCATCGAGAAGAGTGTCACAAGTTCACACAGCATGGTGGTGTGCTATTGCTCTTCCTCAGTTATTCCCAGACTTAAAAATTCTGAAATTTTTGTAGTTATTTGAATTTCTTAGTGTAACTCCTCTGTTTTTATAAGACTGTCTGGGATCCAACTTTTCCCAATCAAAATTTATGATTCAAGAAAATTTTCCAAATAAGTATTGTGTACTTTGAACTTTTAAAATGACAAATTTAGGGGCAACCCCCAAAACACCAGTTTCTACAAAGTGAAAAAAATTATAGACGGCAAAGAGATTTACTGCCCCGCTGGTATGGATTATGCTTCTTAAAAGGAAAAGTGACTGTAGTAAAGCTTTTAGTGTTCTTCTAAATTACAATTTTCTTCAACATATTTAAAACCATTCACAAAGAAATGTCATACAAGACAAGAAAAGTCACATAAATAATAATAGCAACCAAACAATCATAGAATTATGGTATCTCTTATTAAAAAAGACTAATGTTTTAGCTTCTAGGAGAAATCACTGGATTACCGCCCAGTCTAAAATTTTATAAAGGGAATATATTAGAGGATTGCCTGAACTGTGTCACTTTAGTTACCTGTATATTTTATATTTATATTTTATATTTCTTATATATAATGTACAAATTTTAGTTCTTGGGTTTCCCTCTGGAGGCAAAAATCATGAATTCTGATTCTGCACTGACATGCAGTACAGTCACCCTTTTCTGTTAAACTGCCTGTGACCTCCTTTGAATTATGAGTCTTGATCTTTGATCAATGAATCCTTTCCAACTTAAAATCCTATGATTTCTAACTTTTTAGCATTTGAACATTTATTTTGGCTCATATAAGAAAACATTTTGGTTTGATTTTATATAATGAGATGTAGTAAATATTAGGTGACATTTAAATGTTAATTTGAAAACAAATATTTGTAGTGATCAGAATAACATTCCATGCTTTAGTTATTTAATAAATGTTTATAGAAGCCCTATTAGGAACCAAACAGTATGGTGGAGCATGAGCATGAATAAATGAGTGAGGAACAATATCTTGAAAAACGGATAAGTCAGAAAGCAAGTTGTTTGTGGGAATGGTGGTAAGACCTTTTTATGTTTTTTTCTAACTCAAGAGAGTTGTATATGGAAAAGAGGCATTGGTTGAGAAATGGAACTCAACAGAAAATGAAAAAACAATTTTGAAAGGTCTCACATGAAATTTCTCACTGGGAAATTTGCATCTTACTAGGTAGGTAATAAGGAAACACAAAAGGATTCTGAGCAATGGGCAGGTAAGCAGTGCTGGCCTTCAGGAAAATTCTTTCACCAACAATTTAAGCATTAGTTTGGTTCCAAAATTTTCAATTCTTCACCAACACTCACTTTCCTTTTTTTATTACAGCACCCTAGAGAGTATGAAGGGGTATATCAATGTGATTTTAGTTTCCATTTACTTAATGAGTAGTATGAGTAGCATGTGCATATTAGCCTTTTGTACATACTTTTGGAGGGATGCCTTGTTCAGATATGTTGTGCAGCTAAGTTATGTTTTTATGGTTGAATTATAAGAATTCTTTACATGTTAGTGATACTACTACCTTAATCAGATATATATGATTTGCAAATATGTTCTTCCATTCTGTGCACTGTATTTTTACACTCTTAAATGTGTCCTTTGAAGCACAAAATGTTTGAATTTTAATGAAATCCAGTTTCTGTTATTTTGTTACTTAATTTTTTGATGTGATATTTAATAATCTGTTGCCTAATCTAAGGATGCCTATTTTTTTCCTAAGATAGAGTTTTTTCTAACATATCTATTTTCTATCTATATCACAGATTTATGTCTATGACTCAATTTAATTCTTATGTGAGTATGCATCAATTTTTATTATTTTGCATGTAGATATCATCACTCCATCAATATTTGTTGAAAAAACTAGTCTGTCTCACATTGAATTAGGTTGTCAATTTTGCTGGAAATCATTAACCATAGTTGTTTTAGTTTATTTCTGGATTCTGAATTTTATTAGATAGATAGATGATAGAAATTGATTTTCACACTATCATTATAATAAAAGACTTCTGAATTTGATTATTTCAGTCAGCTATTTTGTTGCAGTGACCAAAAGATGTGACAACAATTTTAAATGAGGAAAATTTATTTTGGGGCTCATGGTTTCAGAAGTCTCCCTGCCTAGACAGACTGCTCCATTCCTCGGGGCTCAAGGTGAGACAGAATATCATGCTGGAACGGTGTGGAAGAGGAAAAAATCTCAGGACATTACACCAGGAAGCAGAGAGAAAGTTTCACTCAACAAAGACAACATATCTGCCCCAAGTCATACCCTCAAGAAAGCCACCTCCTCTAGCCACACCAAACCTGCCTACAGTTATCACTCAATTAATCCCTGTCTGGGGATTAATGCAGTGATTAGTTTAATGCTCTCAAAACCCAATGATTTCACCTCTGAACATTCTGTTCTTGGCATTGTTTCACACACGACCTTTTGGGAAACACCTCACATCTAAATCATAACAATTATGTACTTAATTTTGTTAGTAGGTTATTGTTAGATGATAGATAGATAGACACTCTATGCCAGTCACACATTGTTTTGATTACTGTCACTTTGGAGTAAGTTTTGAAATTGAGGAAGAGAAGATGGCAGAATTAAGCTAAGCATTGATTCGCTGGTCTCAGCAGCACTCCAAAAGGAAGCAGCAACTAAGGGCAGAGTTCAGAGGTGGGTAACAATAGAAATGTTAAAACCCTAGAATTGTATAGTCTGAGACCTGGAGAGACTGTAGGTGGGGTAGCCAGATTGGAAAACAAACTCATAGAGCCCTAACTTCTGATCTCCAGAGGGTGGAAGTGAAGGGGAGAGAGGCACCAGAGAGATAAGCCCTGAGGGAACAAAGGGCATTCTCCTGTACTTGTCCATTCAAATTGTTAGAGGGACACTTGTAATTTAAAGTGCAGTGGTAAAAGGGGGAAAATTTTTCTTGAGAAACACTGTTGACAGTTTTAAGCCAAATCCTGAGGGGAGGGGTTGGGCCAGACCCACAGTCATTTTGCAAAGGCTGACCAGTCACCTCACCAAATCAAAGCAGCCAGAGTATTCCCACACCCAGACAGTTTCAAAGTGAGTGGGGGTGGCCCCCTGCAGTGGGCCCTCTTGGGAATCAAACCCCAGGGAATTTCTGAAGAGACCACTATCAGGGGTGGATCTCTGAAGCCTGCTCCCCAGTCCCCCTGCTCTGCAACAGTTCCAGCTGGTAGGATTTGGTTCCAGGAAAGTACCAAGGTTTACAAAGCTCCACTTAGTGGACACATGGATTCCCTTGTCCAATGCAACTTCCCACTCACCCACTCAACTCAGACAGAGTCCAGCCTTGCTTTGAATAGGGGAGGATGTATCCACTAGTTCCCAGCCACTAACACTGGTACAAACACTTGACTCAGAGAGAGGCCAGCTTTGCTGTAACCATGCAAATATGGACTCACCAGTTCCTGATCCCTAGCACTAGGGAGAGGCACCTCAGGAAGCCTGGGACTGCAAGTAGCATCATAATACAATATCACGGAAAGCAGTTTGAATATTCAGCAGCATACAGAATCAGGGGGAATCTTCAGAGGAAAGGGGCAAATGCCAGCCTTAATAGGCACAGTCCACCCACTTATTGCTCCTTTTTACCTTGTTGTAAATTAAACTACATTAGCTCCTCTCTCTCTCCCTTCCCTTTCTACCTTGGTGCATATTAACTAATCTTAGGCGCTCTCTCTCTCTCTCTCTTTCTCTCTCTCTCTCCCCTTCTCTCTCCCTGACCTTTTCTTGCCACTCCCATGTACCAAATCTTTCTCATTTCCTCCTTCTAGCACCCACTTAAGGTAATAGTAAGATTATTAAATTTAACTACTAATTTTGAACTGTTCCAGAATTTTATGATACAGTTATAACTGAATTCGAGGAACTGAAAAGAACAATTGCAGAAAACATTTGTTTTTACAAAGTTGAATAAAATGAGACTTGGCTTAGAAGGGACTATTTTAAAAAGATCTCAGTAGTATCTCTTAAAGTGGGACTGAAATTGGGATCAGCAGAGGTCACACACTGAATTAAAAGAGTGGTGTCTGGAAATCCACCAAACCCAGAGCTCATAAGAAAAAGAAGTTCACAAAGGAATCCTGAACTTAAGAAATCAGAACAATAGTGATATATGGGTAGACATACAAATAATATGAAAAAGCAAGGGAACAAAGCATCTCAAAGTACCCATAATGCTTCAACAAAGTCATCAACACCACCAGAGTGGAAGAAATGTCAGAGAGGAATTTAGAAAATTCATACTTAAGTTGTTCTATAAACTAAAAGGAAGGCATTCAGAGAGCAAAGACAGAAAATGAAAGACCACATCAATAAAGAGGTAAATATCTGAAAAAGAATTAGACAGAATTCCCTGAAATGAAGGAATCAATAAAACAAATTAAAAATACAATGGAAAGCATCATGAATAGATTAGATCACTTGGAAGAAAGATTTTCAGGCCTCAAAGACAAAGTATATATAATCTTGAATAATAAAGTACACCATAGAGAAAAGATGTTAAGAGACCAGGAAAAGAATATTCACCACATAAATGGACTTAAAAACAACAATCACATGATTATCTCAATAGATGCAGAAAATAATTTGACAAAGTACATTACCCATTCATGTGAAAACACTAGAAAAACTAGGAATAGAAGCAACTTACTTCAACATTGTAAAAGCTATAAACAACAAACACAAGGCCAAAATTATTCTGAATAGAGGAAAAACTGAAAGCATTTCCTCTAAAAATAGGAACAAGATAAGGATTCCCACTCTTATTACTCTTATTCACCACAGTCCTTGAAACTCTAGCCAGAGCAATTAAGCAAGAAAAGGAAATTAAAGGGACACAAATAGACAAAGAAGAACTCAAATTAACCTGCTTACCAATGACATGATTATGTATTTAAAAGACCCCCAAAACTCTACCAAGACTTCTAGAGCCCATATATGAATTCAGAAGAGTAGCAGGATTAAAACATAAACATTTACAAATCAATCACCTTCCTATATTTCAATGATGAACTTGCTTAAAAAATAAATTAGGAAAACTATACCACTCAAAATAGTATCAAAAAAATGTGAATCAATCTAATAAAAGAGGTGAAGGATGTCTGCAATGGAAATTATAGAACATTGAAGAAAGAAATTGAAGAAGACCTTAGAATATGGAAAGACTTTTCCTGCTCTTAGATAGGCAGAATTACTATTATCAAAATGACTGCATTACCAGAAGTGCTACACAAATATCCATCAAAATTCCAATAATGTTCTTCACAGAATTAGAAAAAGCAGTCATGAAATTCATTTGGAAAAATAAGAGAACCAGAATAGGCAAAATAATTCTTAGCATGAAAAGCAAATCTAAAGACATCATAATACTGGTCTTCACATTATACTACAGAATTCTAGTAACAAAAACAGCATGGTACTGACACCAAAACAGACTTGAAGACCAATGGAATAGAGCAGAGCAGACAGAGACAAACACACATAATACTTACCTTGTTCTTGACAAAGATGCCAAAAACATAAGTTGCAGAAAAGACACTCTCTTTAACAAATGGTTCTAGGAAAACTGGAAATACATTTGTAGTGGAATGGAATTTAAGCCCTATCTCTCACCCTGCACAAAACTCAAAGTGCATGAAAGACCTAGGATTTAGGTCATAAACCCAGCACCTACTAAAAGAAATGTAGGCCCAACACTCCAACACATCAGTTCAGGAACTGACTTCCTTAACAAGATTCTCAAAGCACAAGAAATAAATTTAAAAATAAAAAATTGGGATTACATCAAATTGAAAATCTTCCTCAAAGCAAAGGAAGCAATCAAAAGCATGAAGAAATAATCCACAGAATGGGGGGGAAAAAGTTTACTACCTGCCCCTCACAGCATTAATATCCAGGATATACAAAGAAAATGAAAAAAAAATTCACCAAAAAATCACATAAAATAACCCAATCAATAAATAGGCAAAAGAACTAATCAGACACTTCTGAAATGAAGAAATATACATTGTCAACAAATATATGAAAATATGTTCAGCTCTAGCAATTAGAGAAATGCAAATTAAAACTATACTGAGATTTCACCTCACTCCAGTTAGAATGGCAATTATCAAGAATATGAACAATTATAAATGTTGGTGAGGATGTGGGGAAAAGGATATACTATATATTATTGGTAGGCCTGCAAATTGGTACAACCACTCCGGAAAACAGTATGAAGATGTCTCAAAAAGCTGGGAACAGAACCATCATTTGAGACAGCTATCCCGCTCCTCACAGTATATCCAAAGAATCTAAAATCCACATACTACAATAACGCAGCCACATCAATGTTTACAACAGCACAATTCATAATAGCTAAGCTATGTAACCAACCAAGGTGCCCTTCAACAGATGAATGAATAAAGAAACTGTGGTATATGTACACAATGGAGTATTACTCAGCCATAAGGAAGAATGAGTTTATGGCATTCACTGGCAAATGGATGGAACTTGAGGCTATCACATTAAGTGAATTAAGCCAGTTTCAAAAAGCCCAAAATTGAAGGTCCTCTGTAATACATGGAAGCTAATCAAAAATAAGGAAAATATAAGAGGAATAGACAAAGGGGAAGGAAACTAAGGGAGAATTATGAGACAGGGTAAGTTCATTAAATGAATTAGATTTAACTTTCCTAGGTTCAGATATGAACATACCATAGTGATTCTCACCAACGTGTACATCAAAAAGTCACTAAATTAAAAAAAAATATTAACTAACAGAAAGATCAGTAAAGCAAGGAGAATGGGATGGGGGAAGGGGAAATACTGAGGACTGAATTAGAACAAGTTTTACTCCATTCTTTGATAAGCATGTCATTATTCTACTGCTATGTATATCTAAAAAGAACAGGGAATGGAGGGAGGTACAGGTGTAATACTAATGAATGAATTAGAACAAGTAATATTCCATGCTTTTATACTTGTGTGTTTGTATATTCTATTGTCATATACATCTAAAATGAATCAATAAAAAAAGAAATTGGGAAGTATAAGTCCTCCAGATTTGTTCTTCTTTTGCAAGATTATTTTAACTCTTCAAGTTTCCTTGCATGTCCATAAAAATATAGTTTTGATTTACATTTTCCTGATTCCTAAGGTTGTCTTTTATACTACACAACTACATTTACAAAATCGGCACTTTCCTGGCATAAAAAGGGACATGCATACCAGTGTAGTAGCATAGAAGATACATACACAAATCTACACTTAAATAGTCATCTGATCTTTGACAAAATTTACAAGATCATACAGTGGAGAAAAGACAAGCCTTTTGAACAAATGCTTCTGAGAAAACTGAATATCCATATGTAGAAGAATAAATTAGATTCCTATCTCTCACCATGCACAGAAATCAGCTCAAAGTAGATTAAAAACCTAGGAATTAGACCAGAAACATTAGAAAATTAGAAGAAAAAAATGCTGTCAATACAATACTTCAACATATTGGTGCAAGCATCATATTCCTTAATAATGCTCGTAAAGCTCAACTTCATTTCTTTAGGATTCAAAAAATTGCTTGGCACATAACAAACATTCAACAACAAAAGGCTGTGGAATTAATAAATTAATTAGTAAATAATAAATCCTAGATAGTAGCTCCTGTTTATATTTCTTTCTCATCTTCATCATTACTTATTTTGCACTCTGTTGGTCTCCATTTCAAACTAGCAATTTCAGACTAGCATTTTCTCTCTGTAATTGACATCTCTACCATTATCCAATTCTAGAAATATAATCTATTTTTGTTAAGTACATATTCTAATTCCTGCAGTTATCCTCAATTGCATATATGTGCATTTTAATCAACTGAAAGATTTAAATTATACTATATACAACATTTATTGTACAGGCAGAAAGAAACTAGTAACTACGCATACTAAGTGGATTGTGCTCGCTACTACTTGAAATGCATTAAAAATCTATCCCAAATTATTTTAGTTGGTAGAATCTAACTATTTTAGTAAATAAACCAAAAAAGTAGCAGTATTGCAATTTGTAAACTGAATTATTTGAAAAAAATAATTTTAAAATGATATACATTATGTCATGTATCAGATGGTAAGTACAGATATTCATATTGATTCTTTAAGAAGTAAAACATTTTATAAAATTCCAGTAATTTGGCAAAAATCACTTGAAGAATTCTAGATTCCTGTATTTTAAAATCAGAGAACAAGAGTTAAAAAATGTATTTGTTTACCCATGAGTTATGAAGCATGCTTTTCATTCCTTCTTTTAAGTGAAAGCAGCCTGGTCTGCACTGATTCCATCATCTCCATTAAAAATGTTTATTTGCCAAATGAGAAAAAAAATACTAATTGGAAACACTGATATATCTTCTGACATTATTTATGTGGAAGCTAGTACTAAAGTTGTCATTATAGTTTCCACATGAAAATTGGGAATGATTTATTTAAAAGTCCATAGCTATTGCTAGAAACAAGATGTTTGGACAACTGTAGATGAAGTTTCATTATCAGGTTGCACTAAATATGCTGTAATTATATAAAAATCAGTATATTTTTGCTGTATCAATTTAAGTTATATTATATCCAGGTCAAGTATCCAGGATACCATCATTTCCCAAAATTCTATAAGAGTTTCTTCTGGTCAAGACTGTGAAAAGTGAAGTTTTAAAAATTAAGGTCAAGAATTCGTTGGCTAACATCCTTATTACCATCTGATTGTTTCCATGTTTCTTCTGGTCTGTGAAATACAAGTTACCCTGGTACTTTCAAAAAACTCTGTGTTTCTTCATTTATTAGTACTTATAACACATGAAATTGTTAGATAAACGTCCATTTTCTCCAATAAACAGTAAGTCCATTAGAACAGATGCCTTTACTGTTTGATTCTGTTCTGTATGTCTAATGCTATCTTAGGTCTCAATTAATATTTGTTGAATGAATGAATGAATGAATCATGAATGAATAAACAAAAGGAAACCTAATTTATCATACTGGTAATTGAAAAATAGAATGGAACTTGGAAAATTAGAAACAATCCTGTTTTCCAAAATTATTACAGGAAAGAGTTTAATGTTGGTCTGTCCAATTTTAAATGCATAGAGTTAACAAAAATGATGACATAGATTTCAAATTACTTGTCTCTTACAGACAATAAAGAACCAAAAACAAATATAGCAACCCTACAAATATTCAAGTACTGTACTATAAATATTTAAGAAAATGGGTTTAAACACTCTTTGGTAAACTGTAGTGAATTATTATTATTCCCAGGATAATTAGAAGCATAATTCATTGAAATGACACATGAGATGCAGATCTCTTAAAATAGTTACTGTATTAATCAAATGAAGAATTATACCAAAATGTGAATGTGATTTTCCAGTACATCAAAGTTTTACACTTAGGTAAAAAGAAGGGACATTTTCAAAAACTTTTTTAGTATAGAAATTTTTTTATATTTTTTTTTGTCCTTCTTAAAGCAATTGTCTAGATTTTATTTTTTGTATTTTAAGGATATTTTATTTTAAAAGTATGTAATGTTTCCCTGTAGGCATCCAATCCTGACTAGAATGATGCAATAGAAGTGCTTCAGATACAATCTAAAAATGCTCTGATGTGCAACAGCAGAGACCAACGATTCATGAAATTGCTCAATGTTGGGCATATCCCTTCTTATAGAACAGTTTATTCAAGACATTATTCTTCAAACTTTAAAGTGAAAATATTAGCTCTACTCGGTGTGTCAGTGCTACATTAAAATGAATTACTTACTCATGGGAAAAGCCTTAATTAAGTGTATTTGAAAATATCAGCAGCACCTTATGGTGAACAATTCAAATATTTCTCTCCCTCCTGGATGGGAATAAAATGTTGAGTATAGAAAAAATAAAAGAATAGGATGGAGGTCCTTCATCTCCTTATCAAGGAAACTATTAACTTATTTGCATGAATTTTATACATCTTTTGCTTTAGCCATGAACTCAGCTTCTATTCTCTAGATGAAAGAAATACCCATTTCCTACCAAAGTCTGGTTACTCTGTTGGTATTCAGGACCAAATTCAGTTTATCACTCAGACTTCACATTTGAAACTCTCTCCTGTATCTTACCTCATCAATTTCTTCTTCTCTACTTGATTATTTTCCAGAATGCGTAAGTATACTCTATTATATTTATTATTTATTTAATTTTCAAAGCAGACTCTAGGGTTACATCCAGCGGAAGAAGGACAAAATGAATTTTCTTAAAATCTCTGTCCAGATCCCATCCATGTTTTCTTCTAACGACCTCAGAAGCACGGCAAGACACAAACATTTTTTGTTTCTTTAGATGAGTTTTACTTTGAGTATTCAAGCTGCAAATAATGATAACTTTCTCTTATGATTCCTTGTCAATTTTCTTTAATTTTATCAATCAAAAGTTACTGTTTATCTGCTAAATGTTAATTTAATCTTCTTTCTCTTGCAAGAAGTATGCAGACTCCTTACAGCAGATCCTCTGGTTCTTTTGTTTATCATCGTAACTTGAGCTCTGAGAATTGCTCAGAACATAATACTTGCTCAATATATACTGAATTAATGAGAACCTGTACCACTCACTTCCTTTGGAAAAACAGTGTCCAGACCCTAGAATTAGAAGTCAGCCCAAAGTAATGGTGCAAACCAGACAAAATGTTGTGCTACCTTGTATTTCTCTATCTTTTTTTTCTATCTAGCTATAAATCTTTTGTTTATTCATTAAATATGGACTTACAATTACTAGGGAATCACTATCAAACAATCAAAAACAAATGTATAATCACAGAGGAAGCCAAGGCTGATGCCATTCCATGGTTTCCCCCTTGGGTTCCCTATGGTTCCATGCTTCCCCCTATTAAACCCCTGTGTTAAATGGACTTCTCGTGGAAGTTGGAGGTTTCTCTCTGAATTGATTCCCCCATACTCCCTCCCTCTGGTCTCCTTGATAGTCTTTCTGTTCCCTTCTCCCCTCCAAGCCCCCCTCCCTGCATTTCTCAGTATCCTAGGCAAGGTTCCCCCCTGTTCGTGTAAAAATTCATACATGCTGAGGTTATTATTAGCTTAGCCATCTGTCTTACTGTATCCAGTGTATTCTAGCTTCCACAAATGAGAGAAAACATTTGGCCCTTGAGTCTCTGAGTTTGGGATAGTTCACTTAGCAAAAGTTTTTTCATCTCCATCCTTCTTTAACCCAGATATCCGGTACCTATTTGTCTTTTCACTCTAATCTACCCAGTCACTTCTCTTTAGATAGATCCCCAGTCTACAAAGTAACAATTCATTTCAATAACTCATTTCAAGTAATTCACTAATTTTCAGTGTATAGTAAAAAAGCCAGAACCTTAATTTATATCAATTAAGGCAAACATTTAGGTTTATATTTTTCTATGACTGCTATTTTAAGTATGTCTTAAGTTTTTCAAAGGAACTTTGGTAGAAAATCAGGCTTTGTTTAATTCTCCAAATGTCTTCATTCATTCCCAAGATATCTACCGAAATCTTGCTAAGCAACTTTTACCACTTTTTCACTGTTAGTTATATTGGTTATGAGTATAGCATACCTATTTTTTCTAAAATGATCTTCATCATCTTTATCTTTCCAAACCTCTTTTCCTATTCTCATCTCTGTTAATGGAACTATCATCCACCTTTTTCACATATGACCTTTATCATGAATTTATTGCTCAGATCACAAGATGATTATCAACTTCTTACATATTAATCAACTGTTGTCAAACATACCTGCAAAATGACATTAAATCCATTAATCCATCTACCTCTTTTTATTCCTACTTGTTCCATCTTAGCTGATCTTGCATTGTGTCTCTAGGATAAGCCTTTCTCCACACAACACTTTTTCCATACAGCTAGTATGATTCTTGCTAAAATGCAAATTTTCAGACCATTCTCACAACAGGAAAATATTACCTTTGGGAACTAGACCTTGCCCTTCCTTTTTAACTACAATATTAACTTTTCGTATTAGCACATGAAATTTATAACTAAAATATCAAATTTATTGAGTATTTGCACCATTCTAGAAATATTCTAAATATTTCCAATATTCTGAATATTCAAGTATTCTAAACATTTAATATGGATAAACTCATTTATTCCTTTCAAGAACACACCATAAAAATAAGTGTTATCATCATAATCAATTTAAAGATTAATAAAGTATAGAAATTAAGTGATTATCCAATTCTGATAATCTGGATATAGTATCGTGATGTTTCAAAAAACAAACAATAAGACTTTAATATCGTTTATACATCATGACTGTATAAAGAAAGTGAGGGTCAGCAAGGGGAGGTAAATCCCAAGCTCATGAATGTAATAAAAATTGGGGGTAGCCCTGGAACCTAGATATTGTGGTTTGGACATGAGGCTTCCCCCCAAAACTTCTGTGTTAACAAAGGCATATCCAGAGATTGAATGATTATAAGAACTGTATCCAATGGATCTATCCTAGCTTGGACTAACTGGGAGGTAACTGTAGGCTGGTGGAACATGACAAGAGGACCAGGGTTCACCTTCCCTGCAGCCTTTTCCCCTCTCACTCTGTGCTTCCTAGCCACCATGCGTGGAGCAGTGCTCCTTCACCAGGCCCTTCAGCCATGATATTTTGCCTTACCTTGGGCCCAGAGAAATGGAATAAACTAAGCATACAATGAACTTCTGAAATTATGAACCAAAATAAACTTTCCTTCTCAGGTATTTTGGTCACAGGAAAGAAAAACTCACTAATACACTAGAATATTCTGAATCAACTATGCTATTCTTTTCCTGTCCTTGTCTTGGAGTATCTCATTTCTAAGATGAGACAGAAAGCCTCCAAAGCACTCACTCTTCCAACACACTCTTGATCATTGACTGCAATAAGAAGTCTTTACTAAGCTCCTTGAGCTACACATTAGACTATTTGAAAGGAAAAAGGTTGTAAGAGGATACTAACTACTTCTTTCTCTCCAAATGCCATCTATCAATAAAGTTAATTTATGAGAACATAAATTTATGAATTTTCTTTTGAATTATGAAGAGAAATCATTAATTTGTGTGAAGTGCAGCATGTGATTAAAACATCAGATTCATTCCAGTGTGCCTATGAGAAAGGATGGAAATGAACTGACCTCACCAAGCATAAGGTATTAATGCAGTCATCCTAAAAACCAATAAGCAGACATTCTTTGAGGACTCCAGTGCACCCAAGGAGACTCCAATGCACCCCTAGACACTGACTCAAACTGCCTATAGGTTCAGAAATGACTTCTCTTTTGAACGAAGAGCAGAACAGGTACTGAAATTCAATAAAATGTTGTGATTACATTTCACACTTACTTAGCTAATCCTTTAATATTGAATAAACTACAACCCTAAAGTTTTTTTTCTATTTTACTCCTGTGATAAATGAAATCAAACACATGGTCAAGTGAGGGTGAGCAAGGCAGAAATTTTACTTCGGCCGAAGGGCAAAAGAAAAATGCGCACCTCGCAAGGAAGTGAGGTGTTTTTAACTCCAACCTGACACAATACTGCCCTTCACTCTAATTGGAGGAGCTCAGGTGCACAGTCTGTGCGATTGGCTATGATTAGGTGAAGGCAGGTGCAAAGAGGGAGTAGGTGGTGACTGGGAGAGAATGGGGGTGGGGTCGCCACACACGTGGCAAGGGTTATAGTAATTCCAAGTTCACTTTAAGAAGATGGCTGGGTACCAGAAAGGGTCCTTTGAAAGAGGTGGGCATACACAGGTGGGCGTACACAGGTGAGGAAGTTACTATCTTCAAAGGGTGGGGGGGAACTAAAATGGAGGTTGTAGGTTATACATCACAATCTTTCAAGTTTGACAGAAAAGATACACATCTTACAATTCTCCCCTCTTATATGATACACATATACTCTTTTCTTCAAATTCTGATATTAAATTTTGACATTCATCTTTGATTATATCAGATGTAGGAGCCCTAGGTTGTCCTATAGCTGAAAGTTGTTTGGTAATAGCAGTCAGTCTTTGAACAATATCTTCTATATATCTAATCAGGGTGACAGCCCCGAATGCAACAATTAATAAGACAATAAGTATAATTATTTCTTTCCACATTATTTCATCAGTAATGTTTAACTCCTTGGTAATTTCCCTTACATAATTAATAACCTTTTGATGGTTGTCCTTAATATAATCCATTATCATGGACCACCAAAGGGAAACCGTATCAAAACTAGTTATTTGAATTTTGTTGACTTATGGGGATCCAACGATCCATGGGAAGAGAGATTCTTTTTTTTTTTTTAGAGCACTGTGATTAATTTGATCTAGGAAATGTCAGGGTGGAAGGGATAGCCAACTGAACCAAAGTACAGGTTTTGTTCCAACTGGCAGGTAAAGTCTCAAGTAAGGGTCCCCCACAATATCATCAGATACCAGCTCGGGCTATAGCAAGTGCTGTTTGATTTGATACCTCCTCAAACGATCAGCCTTCCTGGCACCCAGATACATTTCCCAAGAAAGCCAATTGTTCCCCCCACCTAGAGAGGCATGAGGTGTAATTGGTTCTGAGGGAAGGGATTTGGGTGATCTTTGGGGGCTCTTGTTTTTGACACTCTGCTTCTGGGAACAGCAGTGATAGGGTTTTCCAAGAGTTATTTCCCCAAGCCATCTTTTCCTGAAAGAGGGGTATCATGTAACTCAAGCCCCTTGGATCTGAGGGCCAGTCAAGAGGGAATGGGACCACTCAAGCAATCTGCCTGCCTATTGCACAAGCATAAAACTTGCTTTTATTGGGCTTGCTAACAGAATATTTAATCCTTTTCACCCGGGCATTTGCCTCATTATATCCAATTTCTATCTTAAGGGATTTGGGGGTTTGTTTTTTGTTTGTTTGTAAATCTTTCACCTCCAAGACAATCTTGGTAACATCATTATTAAGTTCACAGAGATTAACTTCTCCAGAGTATGGTGGACAATGATATTCGTTTGTCCCAGACAAGTGCTCTTGGTTATGTATATTCTTACAGGGGAGCACCTGGTAAACACTAGACTTGACAATCAGAGGAAAGATAGTCTGAGTTACATCAATAATCAGCTTATAAGATATAATTCCCAATATCATCATAAGCATTGTTAAAGTCCTTTTAGAGTCAGTTTGGTGAAATCTGGGTGCTGGAATGAGATTGTCTTTCACAGTTGGAGGTTGAGACCTCTTTAACGTGTGTATTGAGTGCAACCTCGTTCAGTCATCCGGACAGCTATTTCAGTGGTGAGCAGGACTTAAGGCCCTTTCCAAGCAGGATACAGCTTATTTTCCTTTCAGACCCAGATCAGGATATGTTTCCCCCAGCTGATGTGGGTGTGCAGGGAATTCCAAAGGTGGTGTCTGTGCCAGGAAGCCCTAGTCTCAAAGAGATTAAGGTAGAAGAAAGACCTAATATATAATTTTAAGAAATTAATCCTTCTTTTCAAGGGTGGGAAACCCCATCATTTTACCTAAATATGGTAATCC
Organism: Aplodontia rufa; assembly: GCA_004027875.1. NCBI lineage: Eukaryota > Metazoa > Chordata > Mammalia > Rodentia > Aplodontiidae > Aplodontia > Aplodontia rufa. The sequence goes on along the minus strand of PVKS010003186.1, from coordinate 5,381 downwards.
ATACAGCAATTCATATGGGGATAAGCTTATGTCCTTTCGTGGAGCTGTTATAATCCTTAGGAGGGCAATGGGGAGACACTTAGTCCAGGGGATCTTTGTTTCCAACATCAGTTTAGTAATCTGCCTCTTTCAAGTTTGGTTCATTCTCTCCATCTTATCTGAGGTTGGGGATGTGCCAGGGGGTATGATATTCCCATTTTATTTGTAATATTTTCATAAGTTCCTTAATAATATTGGCAGTAACATGACTTTCATTATCTGAGTCTATATTTTCTATTAAACCAAATGTAGGGATTAATAATTTCAATAAAATCTTAGTTACATTGTTAGCAGTAGCACTGGGAAAGGGGATAACTTCTACCCAATTAGTTAAATGGTCTACTATCTCTAGCAAATATTTTAAACATCCGGTTTGAGGTTTCTCAGTATAGTCAATTTGGGTGCTTTGGAAGGGTTTTAATCCAGGATTTCTCCCTCCTGGAGGCTGTTTCCTTAAGGCTTGTTTATTAACCCTTCTACAGGTGATACAGCCTTCATTTGCTTGCTTGGCTATTGTATAAATTCCTATGCATCCATATATTTTCAGTATAGCATCGCACATGGCCTGTGGGCCCCAATGGCTTCCCTTATGTAAATGGGTCATCATTTCCCTCATTATGGGTTTTGTAAGCATTTCTCTACCATCACGTAGAAGCCATTTTCCCTCAGGAGTCTTGGAAGCTCACAATTTTACCAATTGTTTTTCTTCCTGTGGGCTGAATATTGGAATAATGGAGAGAGGAGATAAACAGGAGTGAGATGGAAAATAGAGATTTCTGATTGTAGGACAGCCTCTTTAGCATCTTCATCTGCTAGCCTATTGCCTTGGGCCTCTATGCTGTGGCCCCGTTGGTGCCCTGGCACATGTATGATAGCTATTTCTTCAGGTAACAATAAACTTTCTAGAATTTGAATAATTAGTTCTTTGTGTACTAAATCCCTTCCTCTACTATTAATTAGACCACATTCAGTCCAAATTTTTTCAAAAGTGTGGGCAACTCCAAATGCATATCTGGAGTCTGAGTAAATTGTTCCCTCTTTTCCCTTTAGAAACTTTAGGGCTTGGTTTAAAGCAAGTAGTTCACAGGTCTGAGTAGACCACCCATTGGGTAGCCTTCCTGATTCTATTATTTTTATTTTACCCCATCTATTACAGAATATCCATTATGCCATTTCCCTTGAATAACATGGGAAGATGCATATATAAAGATCTTAAGGCCTGTTGAGAAGGGGGTTTCTCTAAAGTCTGGCCTGACCTTGGTTTGGTATTCTATTAGATCCATATAGTAATGTTCAATAAAATGAGGTTTTTCCCCCAAGTAAGAATTCAGCTGGATTCACACAGTTTTCAGTAGTGAGGTTAAATCATCCCTTTCCAGGAGAATGGCCTCATAGTATAGAATTCTGGAGTCAGTCATTTCCCCACATTTTTGTGAAGAATGGTTCTGACTTGATGGGGTGTGCTCACTATTAAGGCCCCTCCAAAGGTTAATTTTTTACTTTCTTCTATCAAAAGGTCAGTGGCAGCCACTGATTGGATACATTCAGGTTATCCCTTGGAGACTGGGTCTAGGAGCTTAGTTAAATAGGCTATTGGTTGCTTTTGTTCCCCACGGTCCTACATTAACAAATAGAATGGTTTCTCAAGTGAGGGTAAAGCTAACATAGGAGCCCTGATAAGGGCTTGTTTAAGAGTATCTAGTGATTGAAGTTCCTCAGGCTTCCAAAGGATTGGGTCAGGTTCTCCATCTAAAAGTTTAAGATATCATTTTCTAATCCTAAAGGCATAAGAGTCTATCCATAATATATAGTATCCCATCCGTCCTATGAATCTTTCAGTTTTATAATTTTCTAATTATATTAGGCCAGCTATTACTTACAAAGTGTACCTTTAACATTTCTTGCCCTAAGGCATCATTAGTATTTAACCCAGAATACTTTCTCATTCATTCCTCTAATCTACTCAAAAATTCTGTTGGCCTTTCATCTTTCCCTTGGCATACTTTAAAAGCTTTGACTAAATATTGGGACCAAGGGACTGCCTCTTTTATTTCTTATAATTAAGTCTGAGATGTCTCTCATATGTCCCTTGTGTACTTCATCATTATTATTCCAGTGTGGCTCTTCAACTGGATATTTTACCTCAGTTGGTAGGGCTCCAGATCCAGCTAGGTGTTCACATTCTCAGCTGTTCATTGCAGATTACTTAATAATCACCCTTTCTTCTGTAGAGAATAAATACTTAAAATAGACATGAGTTCAGACCATGTACAGAGTTGAGGGCTGAGAAATTATTCTAATTATCTTTTTAATCTACATAGGGAAGGGTATGAAACTGAAGAAGGGACAGAAGCTGCTGCAGTCAGCGTAGGTTCCTCCTCACCCTTCATTGGAATATTCCTGGGGGCAGGAGATGGATTTTGCCCCTCAGCTGAATTAGAATCCCATCCACTTTAATTTTTTTCTCTTCTGTTTCTCTAATTTGTTGATCTTAAGAGGGAAGAAGACTTTAGGTGCTTTTTAACAGGGAGCATATTTCATTTCTTCCCAATGCTTAGGGTCTTTAATCAATTATGTGCTCTATTAATAATTGGTATATCCAATCCTTATGTGCCCCAAACTTTGGCCAGCATATTGATGAATTTAGGATAGTTTTTTGGTTCCAAATAGAGCAACAGTATTCTATCATCTTTGATTTTTCCTTCATTTTCGTTTTAGGATTATCCTCCTAATATTTTCGTATGTAGCCCAAAGGGCTATATAAGGGGATTTCTGTATTTGTTTTCCCCTGATGGCATCCTGCTTTTCTACAGCAGAATTTCTATTTCCTATCCCATTTTCTCCTGGGGTATGATTCTGAGGTTTCTGAATCCATGAAAAATAACTATTTTTCTTTACCGGAGGTCTAATATGACCCCCTTCATTCCCCGAGCCTTTACTCCTGTCCTCGCCATACCCTCTGGTTGCTGGTGTTACAAATTTGGAGTAGATTTGCCCAGTGTCCCAGACATGTCTCAAACCCATTCAGATCAAACCCCACGGAATGTTTTGAACACCATAGCAATATATATCCTTTCTTCCCTTGAATTTAAGAAAAAGATAGTTCCTACCTTTGGCTCATGCACGAAATTATTTGTTTTCCGCAGTTCTGGCTGGCTTGTGCCCCCCTGCATTGCCCATTCACCTTCGACCTCTGGTTCCATTGGCCTTGGGAGTCCTGGTCATTCTCCACCCTTGGGGCCACTGTAACAAGACAGTGGGACGCATCTCCCCTTGAGAGAGGATCCCCATGACCCCCAGGTGACTTGCTGAGCCCCACGCCGGGGTGCCAAATTGTTATAAATGAAATCAAACACGTGGTCGAGTGTGGGTGAGCAAGGCAGAAATTTTACTTGGGCCTAAGGGCAAAAGAAAAATGTGCACCTCTCAAGGAAGTGAGGGGGTTTTTAACTCCAACCTGATGCAATACTGCCCTTTGCTCTAATTGGAGGAGCTCAGGTGCACAGTCTGTGCGATTGGCTATGATTAGGTGGAGGCAGGTGCAAAGAGGGTGTAGGCGGCTACTGGGAGAGAATGGGGGTGGGGTTGCCCATACATGGGGAGGGTCATAGTAATTCCAAGTTCACCGGAAGAAGATGGCTGGGTACCGGAAGGGGTCCTTGGAAAGACGTGGGCGTACACAGGTGGGCGTACACAGGTGAGGGAGTTACTATCTTCAAAGGGGGAGGGAGGATCTAAAATGAAGGTTGTAGATTATACATCACAATCTTTCAAGTTTGACAGAAAAGACATACATTTTACACTCCCAAGACACAAAGTGTTAGAAAATATTTTAGACATTCTTTGTATTGAAAAAAAAGTAAACAGATTGAGTGTATCTTTAGACTAGAAAATTAGCATACAGATTTTTGGGGGTATGGTTGATTCCAGACCACGTAATTATAAATAAACAATAAAACAGTACACAACTGTTCTAAAACAGGATCTACATTAATTGCTAGTTAATTTTGAAAGTGTATTTATTGTCACTGGCTATTAATCACTTAAAAAGTCCTTTGTCACAAAAGATAAATATATATTTTTGTGTTATTTAAACATCCTCTGTCTCAGCTGAAAAGCAAGGGTAGCAATTGATAACTGTTGATAACTCATATTTACACAGATAATAATTCTACAAATAGTTAAGATCTGACAATCAAAGTACAGCTGAAAACATAACCCAATCCAGATGATGAACATCAGTCCTGCTAAGCTGGAGATGATATAAATATAAACATGGGATGTCTTTTATGGCCCTGTGCTTTGTTTACAGGTGTCCAGTCTCCTACAAGCTTATTATTAAATCACTGCAGAGCTTTTTTTTCTTGCTTGCTTTACAGTTTCTTCAATAACATTATTCAAAAGACGAACTGATTTCACTCTTACTGATTATGAAGTAATTTAATATAGACCATTTGAATAATTGTTTCTGAAAAAATATATATCTTGTGATTAATCTGTTACTTGCAATTTTATGATGGGGTAATTGGTAGTCTAAACAGCTATTACTCTTTGTAAAATGGGTCAAAGATAAGGTCTAGCTATATATCAAGCTAAGCCCTTCTTTATATCCAACAATTCTTCCATTAAAGGCCCAAACATAATCATGCCAATCATGCCCGTTTCAGAGGCAGAACATACAAATAGAGATTTGTTTAGAATTGTATTCCTAGTGTAAAAACATAACAAAAAAAGAAAAAAATCACTGAAAGGAAAAGGTAAATAGCAAAAATAATGAGGTTTACAATTAGAGACAGAGAGTAACTATCTTCAAAAACAGGATGTACAACTATTTATATACAGCACTGATGGAATCTTATCTGGATTAAAACACTCAAGAAACCTCGTAGTTACTGTAGTTATTGTTGTCAGTGATATTAAAGTCATTTTTAAACAAAAATCTTGGAACACATTTATTGATACATACCATATTTTATGTTTTACTGATGTCATTATTATAAGTGTTATTAAATTAATATGGTCAAAAACAATCAGAGCAGAATACTGTCACATTGCTGGTGGGACTGCAAACTGGTTCAGCCACTCTGGAAAGCAGTGTGGAGAATCCTCAAAAAATTAGGCCTGGAACCACTTTATGACTCAGCTATCCCACTCCTGGGTATTTTCCCAAAAGAATTAGAATCAACATATTATAGAGATACAGCTTTATCAATGTTTATAGAAGCTCAGTTTACTATAGCTAGATTATGGAACTAACCTAGATGCCCCTCTCTTGAAGAGTGGATTCAAAAGCTTTGGTACATATATACAATGGAATACTACTCAGCTATTAGATAAAACGG